>JANHGN010016584.1:0-15964 GCA_024605025.1 Megaceryle maxima
ATGTTTTCTGGGGCTGTCCTCAACAAACCCTGGAAAAAAAGTGAAAGTAGAAGGCACTGTAAACAGCCCCCTCTGAGGGTCTATTTACATTAAGGAAATGACCCCCAAGCTGACACTAGGAGAGTGACTGATTACTAATTACCCACCCCAGTGAATGCTGAAGGTAATTTAAATGCCAATGCGGATGGGACAAAACTTTTAAATACCAATACAAAAAGTGAGAGTTACCACAACTGCACAGGTACTTTGCTGTACATGCCAACATCCTACAGGTTTGTTCCATTAATACTGGCAATTAAAATCCTTTTGACAGAGGTGGAGTCATTGCTGACAGCTACTGTTGGCAATCGGTCTATTTTCTAGGAGAGGTGGACCTCTGTTTTTAAAGCCATGAAGCTATTGCATCAGCAGGATATCCCTAAGTGCTCATGCCCCTGACAGAGCTTACAGTTGTTTGGTAAAGGAAAGCAGGATGAATGTTTAAAAAGTTGTTAAATGCATATTTAATTCTTTTTTCTTTGCCACTGTATTCTAGCTCATTGGGAAAACAGCCTGCATTAAAAAAAAAAAAAAAAAAACAAAAAAAATCCAAAAAAAACCACTTTAAGAAGAAAAAGAAAAAAAGAAAAGAAACAAACCCACTATACCTTATCTTGCTATGAAGCTGAGCTCTTATTTTTATTTAGACTAAGAACCCTCACCTCTGCTCAAGTTGAATGCTGTCCTTCCCTGCTCTTCCTGCCCTGTTGTGCAGTTTCAACATGTTTTTCCAGGGGATGGGGAAAGGAACTTTGTAACGTGGTGGGGCAATTGCTCTGGCATTTGGTTTGGAGCACAGTGGCTTGACATTGAAATGGATATTTAGTTCTAATTACTATTGTTACAGTGTGGTTTTGTTTCTGGCTGTGAATCCTTTTAAAAATAAGCATGGCTCACAAAACTTTACTTTGACTCATACGGGACCAGTAAGAAATGCAACGACTCCTCAGGCTGCTCTTGCTAATTAGAAGAAATAGCTCCACGTAGTTTTTCAAATTAAATGTAGCTCTATTTTGTGGACTATCTTCCTTCCTAACCTTGAGCACGTCTCTCGTCCACTTCCTTCCACAGTCCCTTAATATCTTTGGGATAATGAAGCAGTTGATGTCAGAGGTACTATTAGGCTCTTCCAGATCTACTTGAAGTGCAATAAACAAGTTGTCCTTTCTATGAAGGTGAGGATGGCCAGAAAAGGAAGAATCATATTATCTTATTTTGACTCCAGTGTCAGTTTTCTTCTCCAGCCTCTGTCATATCTTTCAGTTATAAGCCAGAAAGATTTCTCTTCCACTATCCACTAGTGGACTACAGATTGGACAGAAATGCCTGGTTCAGAAATAGGGCTGGGGAACAGGAAAGAAGAGACTTTGGTTCTGTCTTTGACTTACTGTAAGCTTGGGCAAGTCACTCAGCTTCTTCTGTGCCTCAGTTGCCCCTGTCTGCCAAGTGGGGCTAATGCATACACTGCTTTTGTAAAGCATTTTTGGCTCTTCAGAAAACTAAGAGATACGTATGCAAATGTTACTAGTAGCATTAAGACATTCTGGGAGAAGCAGAGCATTCACATGTGCAGCAGGTAACCACAGATCTGAGGTAGGAGAGCACCAAAACCAACTAAGCCTTTGGAAGGTTTTGTTGGAGATGAAGTGAACTACATGCTAATAGTGCTATAAATGCTGAAGTGCTCTCCTGTCACCACAAAGTGCCACTACTAAGCTCTGTATGGGGTAAATGAAGAGAGTGGAATGGGAAATTAGTGGCTTACTGTTACATGCCATGTTACTCATATGTGCATGTGTGTGTTTTGTGACATGCTCAAAGTGGGGAAAAGGAGGGTGGTCCTGCTATGGAGAAAAAATAATCTCACCACTCTATCAGTAGTAATTGATGTAAAGATAAAGAAATGTTGATATGCTTGTTTGAAGTGCTACAAAGGTATAGCATTGCTTTGAGCACTTTAAACTCATACATTTTATTCACATATCTAAAATTTGTATGTAGAGGATAAAGTATAAACTTAGATTTGACATAGGTCAAAGACCAATTACACGTTTTCCTGTATTTCAAACTTCCATCTTGCCTGGCTGTTAAAATAATAACTGGGAATTGAAATATTTAATGGAAACCTTTACAACTCCAATAAAGTATAATATCACAAGACAATATTGAAGAGACATTATCTGCCAGGTTGCCTTATTGATCTTTTGGACAGAGGCTTAGACCATTCCTTTGGGTTGCTTTTAGTTAACTACCTTAGGCTTCCTTCTCTATCAGCTGTGTGTGTCAACATGCTCTGTCTGCATACAGCAAAATATTCTGCTAGTGACCATTGCTCAATGTATGCTCATTTGCCAGGCAGTAATGCTTCCACTTGTATCTCCAACCTTTAGGGTATTTTATCTCTATCTGTACAAATCTCTAAATCTAGTCAGACAAAACTGATAATAACAATAATTTTAAAAAGCATTATTCTTGTGTTGCTGGGTTTTAAGCCACATGGAAATGTACAAATTATCAAACCTTTATTTTTGACTGTAGAAAGCTCCTGTGCCACCCATAACCTGCTGTGTCTGTTAACTGCTACAACTGGTGGTCAATCAAGACAGCCTGGATTCTGCAGAAGCAGTGACCAGGACTAAAAGTTAATCTGTTGCATAATTGTATTTTTATCTTGCTTAACATATTTTCTGAGTTTGTTTGGTGATTTTTTTGTTTGGGTTTTTTTTTTAGCACACCTTCTTGTCTCTTTCTCCTTCCAAAATGCTCAAATTTATGCTCATGTAATGTAAATAAAGAAAAATCATCCAGCAACCCCTCATATGTTCCTAATTGCCTACAGATAAAATGACTTGAGGAAAACATTGAAAAGTGGTCAGTGAGAAGGGAGACTATGGGGAAAAAAATCCAGACAAACAGGGACTGTGGCAAAGGTTTTGCCTGTACAGACAGAATACTTTAAAGGCTTTCTTAAATGTAATATACAGCAGCTTCTTATAATTTTCTCAGCAGTAAGTAGTTTACAGTCATCTGTACCTAGAACAAATCTTGTCAAAAATGAAGGTCTGTAGTGATTGCTGGGTATAATTTTATACATTTAGCTGATTCTTCTGAAAGCTTCCACTGTGCTGCTGTTGTCAGACTAAATTATCAATTTAGCCATTTGTTGTTTAATGAATAAAAAAATCCTATGACATTGGAGATGTTGTGGTTTCAATAAAGCAAAAGCTTTAACAACTCAAACTACAGAAAGCAAAGTGTGTACTGTATATAAGAACAGTGTTTTTATTCTTTTAAATACCACTTTAGATAAAAAATCCCAATTACATATTCACTTAATACATTTTTCCTACTTCAGTCCAATGATGCAGACCAAACCTGTTTACTGTTCAGTACCTTGCAAAAGGAAACTGAAATGCAGTATGTGCAAGGTAATAGGCCATTAGCACAAACGTGCTCCTAGTAAAAATCTTTTGTGTAGGCACCCTTTCTAGAAGCTGCCAGTTGTGGGTGACAGAAGTATTATAAAGGAAGTGATTTTGATACTATTTAAGGCATTAAAAGCTGAAGAGTATCTGTTTAAAGCCTTAAAGTAAGGGTTGCATGTATCTAATACCTTTTAAAATGCCCTTCTGCTGATTTATATTCATCCTGAACCTGCTAATAATGAGTATACATAAGCAAATACCATCTTCCACCTATTCAGCATGTCACTAGCATGAAAGCCCCCGAAAATATCTCACGTAATCAGTGTGTTCAGAGAGTTATCTAGCACAAATTACTCATTAACTCAATAGCACATAATAAAAAAGAACATCAATTAATTAATGAGTCACCCTCAGATCACTTTGATTACAACACAGCTCTGTTGAAACAGCAGTTATAAATGGAGCTGCCTCTCTTTATTCATTGTTTGCAATTGGCCCATTATTTTGCGGAGACCAGTGTCATATTTAACACATGCCTGCAGGTAATTGTGTGATTAGTTTCATAAATGAAGATGCAGAGGGAGAACGTGGAGTGTCTCGCTCTGCAGTGGAGTCTGCAGTGCTGGCAGACATTGGTGGCACCCGCGAGGCCAGCCTGCCTCCAGACTGCAAGCTCTTAGTGACTAGGACAACACTCAGAACTAGTCATACTGATCTCTACTTTACTCTGAAGATCTCAAAGCCTTGATCAAACACCTTTTTCTTAGGCCTTCCCAACAGGCTAAGTTGCTGGTATCTCACAGAGAAGAATACAGAGGCAGAGATTAAGTGGGCTGTCCAAGAATGTGCAGCAAGGCTGCACTCCTCCTACCCCACTACTAGCATGACTCGTAGGACCTCACAAGACCATCCCAGACCTTGCCAAGACAGGCTCCAGTGCTGCGCTGGGAGCAACACACACAAACTCCCCCTCAAAGCGCAGGGATGGAC
The DNA here is from genome assembly GCA_024605025.1 of Megaceryle maxima. Classification (NCBI taxonomy): domain Eukaryota; kingdom Metazoa; phylum Chordata; class Aves; order Coraciiformes; family Cerylidae; genus Megaceryle; species Megaceryle maxima. Next base: position 4,455 of record JANHGN010016584.1, read on the forward strand.
CAAAGAACGAGAGGCCAAACATTCAAGCTTCCTTGTGGCAAACTGTGTTTGGTGAATACAAGCTGGGGAGATGAATGAGGAGGGCTAGTGGGTTGGGGTTTTTCTCAATTTTTTTAGAGGAAAGATGAATTAAAGAACACAAAGTCACCACCTAAAGTTCCTAAACTGTCTTGGTTAAATGCCATTCCAATAAGCTTATAGTGTAATTATAACAGTTCCCTTAGGTAAGTAAGAAACATCTGTTAGTAACACATAGCAGGTGTTAGCAATTACACATACTGATTTTTTTTAAAGTGTTTTTAATTAAAAAGAATTCTGTTTTCTGAAAAGGAAAGCATGGGAAGTCCAAACAAGCTTTTGTTTGTGTGGCTCTAGATCATGTAATATGCAAACCGATAAAGGTAAAATCAACGTAAATTAGCAAGGGTTTGCACATTTGACTCCAGATTATTGCAATCAAAACTAAATTGGGATTCCCTGCACTATTGTAACATTAGTATTCTAAGCAAAGTCTCATCTAATGTATGAAATCCATACAGTTCGTGTAATCACTGAATACATCTAAGTGGAGCATTTGAACCTAGGAAGATTGCCACAGTTAAGCAAAATATGATAGGTATTGTAAGAAAGGAGCAAATTGCAAGGAACTCTATAATAGTTCCTTCACATTCCCTTTGTCCCACTACTGGGAAACAGTTTCTAGATTAGGTTAGAGCAAAATCGAACAATGTTGTCAAATTACTTTGAAAAACTAGCCAAAAGCAATTTACGTTTAGCAATGTGATATGCTGAGCCATTGAGAAATAACAAGAGCGAGCCACACTGGAAAGCCAACTATTTAGAGGTGTTTTTAATCCAAATTAGAAGATGCTGAGATGACAAATTTGTTTCCCCATCTTGATGCTATTTCTCTGTAGATGCCAAGATGAGGATATTGGGCATATCAGGACTTAAATCTCACCATAAAAGTTGACTTTCCTTTTATATAAAATACATAAGCAAACTAATTGTCAGGGAAAAGAGCAAAAAGTGGCATTAGTACAATGTATAGGTTTGTCTTTGTATCCAGCTGGGATCCAGGTGGTTGTTTGTCTTACACAAGTCTGTGTTTCTTTTCACAAGAGGGTCTCTAAGCTACAATGCAGAATAGTCTATCTATATATAGTCCACAGCAATATCAATGGGATAATTTTTCTTTATGTTCTTCCCAACAGTGTGGTTTTTATGAGGAGACACATATAGAAAATAATGGGTAAGAAAATCCCTATCAGTAGAATGTTAACACCAAATAAAAAATGTATACATATTTTTTTCTTCTACCTTAATACACAGATCTGGAAAGAAAGACCAGATTTTCAAATTTTTTCTGCTTCCAGGAAACTTGGGTTTTATCCTATGTTATCCATAAGTCTTTCTAAGCACCTTTATCTCTTACTCAAAATACACATTTGTTTAAGTCTTTCCTTCTATCAAAGTCATTAAAACTTCTATTGGTTGCATCCAACCAATACACTGCCAGTACTGTAGCCAGCTTTCTGAAAGAGCAGAGTAAGAAAAAACCTTTCAGACCTTATAGACCTTTTAACTCTTACAGTTACATTAGTAAGAACTTTTAAGTACTTAATACATAGCTTTATTAACCATTCATGATTGCAGTACCATATCCAGGTATATAAAACAGATGTCACACAGTTACCCAAACACATGAGCAGTGAACAGTATTCATGTAGCAATAGCTATCTATAAAAGTATTTTGGTTTTTTTAATATGTTTTTGTTGTTATTGAAGTTGAAGCAGAGCATTTCAGGACTCGTACAAATGCCTTTCTGGAGTACAGTAGCCTTGTGACAATGAGTGCATATTTTTAAAAATAAATAAATAAAAATAATTAAAAAAATAATAAAGTAAGATAAATGCCTAACAAATGTCTTTAATTTAGAATGACAGTGTCACGTTTGTTCCTACAGTCTCTCAATCATCATGTAAGTGATAAAATACCTTACCACTAAGACTGTAGCAGTAAGGAAACAATCTGCTTTGGCCTCCTATCTCAGTTTATTTTGGAGCATTACAATGGATTTTTTCACTCTCTTCCCCTTGAAGTCCTCTTAAAAAAAAAGGGTATCACCTTTTCTGTGTTTTCAATGGCCAGCTGGAAGATCTACCTGGAGGCAAGGTTCCCAAGCTATGAAGCTTAGGTGGAGGTGGGGATGTAAGCTTGTGAAACAAGCAGGATATAAGACACATCCCTCTTCAAAGCCAGGCTAATACCACCTGCTCACTAAGGGCACACGCTAACCCCGGAGCCATGTACTTGAAGGTTAGACATTGTGGTAGCAGCAGCAGCAGACACCTGGAGCCACCAGTGTGGACTTTACTGTCTATGTCTTTCTGTCTGTTTAGAAAATAGTGCTCAGGCCTTCGCTACATCTTGGAATTGATATGAAGATAAATGCATTAGTGATTTTGAGATGCTAAAATAATAGTGATAAGAGATGGCCATGAGTTACCTAAGCAGGACAGAGCATTGAAAACTTTCCACAGACAGTATCATGACGGTGCCAAGGCAGTGGAGTCCAAGTGATAAAAGAGATCTCCTTGCATATCGCCTACTGTCACCTTAGGCCTCCAGGCATATATTCTCCCATCTAAACAAAGTCCTTCTAACCTAGAAGTTACTTATTTTAGGAATATGATGTCATAGTGTCATAAGCTATTGTCATTTTCAACAGCCTGAAAATGCTTTTAAACAATCTGCAAATTTCTGATGAACATCCTACAGATCCATACATTTTTCTTTCTTTAATTGCGGGTACCTGATCTTGGAGTCTGAAAGTCATCTGAAAGAAACTCTGTGTAATTGAAGCCATACTGTGTAGGATCGTGTTGCTGGCATTTACTGGGAAAGTGAAGCAATACAGAACTATCATAAAATTTCAGGGTTGCAGTCACCCTTGTCTCATCATGTAGTATTGTAATAGGAAGTTTATAGAGAGGTTGGATTTTAAGGACAGGCTGGGTATCAATTTGTTCCAAAGTTTTTATTGTGCTAATGAACTGTAACAGCTCTAATCTATTTTTAGATGGTGGCATTTCAAGTCTCTGCTCCTCAGTTCAAAATCCATAATGTGGAGATGATAATATACCACTTTTCTACCTCACAGGATCCTTGAGGGTAGTAATTGTGGGATTTTGCAACTGCATCAGCTAAGCATATAAAATACCCAAGCAGGAGAACAGCAATATATACAAATTCTAGCTTAGGTATTGTCAAAACCCACTAATTGCTGGATACTAGATAAGTAATGGGAAAAGGACTGCTCTGTCTTTTCTCCTTACAGTTCCAAACCACCTTTTAATAGTCCCTGTCAAACACTTGGCTAGATGAGAACTTTGGTCTGACTGAGAAAGCCCATCTTACATTATATTTTTCCCTGAGGTACTACAAGGACTAATATGGTGCAAAAGTATCAGAGGAAAGGAAAACAATTACAATCTGTACAATTTATTTTCACAACCACAATTATTCTTCTACAAAGTGTATGCCAATTATCCTTGCCAGCTTCTCAAGCCATTTTTAATTGGTTGATTACACAAAGCAGAAGTGGATGAGATGTGATCTGAAAGATCTGAAAGAGAGACTGAATAAGATCCTTGAGGCTAAATTCACAGAAGAAGAAAATGTAGCAACTGTAATTTAAAGGATGTTACCTTTAGACCTGCTACAGCTGTGTTTCCATATAGTCCCTGGCAAAAAGAAAACCAAACAGAAGTGAACCCATACAATGCCCTCACTGGGTCCTCTGTGTCTCAACCTACTGTGGACAAGGAGCACTGGGAACAAACTCATTTCAGCTCTGTTGAGTACATAAGAGCAGACAGTATAGCAAATCTTCCTTTTTCATCTGTTTTCTCACCCAGCTCTATGTTCCCCAAAGAGGTGATTTAGTTCTGTCAGAGCAGTATTGCCCACTGTGTAGTATTGCACATAGAAGCGACTTCTGCTATCTCCCTGAAAAAAACTACAGCCTGTTTAAATTCAATTTTTCCTCCCATATCCACACGACATTCTCACCCCAGCCCCAAGCTGGAAAATCTGAACTCTGACATTTGCTCTTTCTTTTGTTATTGTTCACAATTAGTTAACTAATGCAGATAGACCAAAAATCAATTACAGAGACTTGATTTGGACACATCTCTGATCATACACAAGGGCCGTATAAATCAGATTCATTCTCACTAAAATCAAAAGAAGTGCTGCTGGTGACAGCAGCAGAGATAGGATTTTACCTCTGGGAAGAATAACAGATAGCAAGAGGCAGCCCTCTGCCATTCTCCATCAATTGCTTGCCACAGCCCTGGCTAATCTTTTTAGCTAGTCAAAGTATACAGTGTGTTACAGAAGGTCTCTGAATAATTTGATTGGAAGGCGGCTCAAGCCATGGCAAACTGACTTTCTCTCCACACCTCAGCCAAAACTCGAATGTAGATTTTTGGAGTTGAAAACTTACTCTGATAAGTTATCATACACCCTAATTCTCTCATAAAGACACTGAAAAACGTTCTTCATTGAGGCTTCTCTCCAATTAGACATCAGTTCATTAGGTAGTACTAATCCACATGAATCTGTGAACAGCAAAATAACCTATTTCTACAACCAGCAAAGCAACCCAGCAAGAACTCGCATACAAAAACTGAGCAGTTAGATTAGCACAAAAATAGGAAATTTGACTTCTAGTAGTCTTAGTCTTACACTTTAAGGAAGTAAATCAATGAAAGCAGTCAAAACCAAGCCCTGACATACCTTGTCAAGATATTTTCTGTCCCTAGCAAACTTTTCTGCCTTTATCCCACAGTCCTCTCAGGACACCACAGACAGCACATTAGCTAAAGCCATCCGTGGCACACACCTGGACACTGTTGTGATATTTGGCCTCTGTGGCAATAAGAGGCAGAGATGAGGGGCGGGCTGCTGGGGAGAAACAGCTAAACTACAGTACTCTGTTCAGTCTTGCACATCTGTCAGAGACCACTTATATGCCTCGTGGATTCTTGGATGGGGTTTTGACCCTTTCAGCCCTGACAGACATGCCATCATGTCATGGTTTCATTCACAAGAATTTAAAATGCTGGGAGACAGGTGTTTGTTACTGGTGCAAACTCGCAGAGTTTGGAACTGTAATTGTTCCATTTTTGATCTCTGGATATTCACTTCGACCCTTTCTCCTGAAAATGGAGGTTTGCACCTCTGCTTCTTTCTCTTTTTATTGCCATTCCTGATGTCTCTTCCTAGCAGGCCCACAATTCTGTCAGCATGCAGCTAAAATGCTTAGGCAATGACAGTGGCTGTTTAAAATGTAAAGGGACAGAAGTGATTAGTGCTATCAGACTTTTTATTTTAATGGAAGGTAGATGAGCTGCAGGCATATTTACACCTGCAATGGCTTGTTCCTTCCACTGTTGTGCCCTGCTTGTTTCACTGTTGTGATCTGCTTGTTTCAATTGACCCTAAAACAGTAAAGCTCAGAATACATCCATATTCTTCTCTGCTTTTTGCTGACACATTTTCAAATCACATATTTAATGGTCATGATTTTCACATTTAAAAACTCAGACTGTGCAGTCCAGTCTTGTATTTTTTTTCCAGACAGAAAACGTAAGTATTGTATTGTTCAAATTACCTAAGTGGCAGCTAAATTAGCTAAAGGAGTTGGGGGGGGGTTGTTGGGTTCCCCTCCCCACCCCCCAACTTTTATATTTCTAATATTTACTTGTAGCAATAAGATTTCTATATGCAGAAGACCCCCACAAAACTGGGTCTTTGGGTTATTCAGTCACCAGTAAAAAAGTTCAGGCACAAATAGTTAACAGAAGGAAGAACAGAAAGGAAAGGTGCAGCAGGAATCATCATCAAGGAGGGAAATGGTTTCTCTCAAATCACATAAGTCAGTACCCAAGAAAACTGAACTCATGGGAATCCCTTGTCACTGACCATGCTAAAGGTCCTACTTCTCCAAGGTCAGATTATACAGAATTGTCCTCAAATACACAGGATTATCCCACAACCTATCATTAAAGAAACAAATTCCCCAACAGTGGGATCATACACGATAATTATTTATCGATTACACGATAAATATCCTTAGTCTTGTATTGAAATCAGTTCTCAACTGTCAAAATATGAGTCATGCCAAAGTTCCTGACTGATTGTTTTAGACCTGCCTTAAAGGAGTCCGCTATACAGACATTTCAACCTTGAAAACCCCTTTCCACTTTTTTTTTTTTTTTGGCTTTGCTTTACTACCATACATGAAACCTCACCTCTTGGTCAGAATTGCTCCAGTTGAAGAAGACAAGGGATGACTCTGCCCCTCTGGAGCCAGTTAAGAGATATTTGGACTAGAGCATCTTGTAGCACTTTTTTTTAAAAAAAAAAACAAAACCAAAACCAACCAACCTAACAAACACACCAATGTCTCTGCATTATTGATTTGGGGTTTTATATGTTACAATATAGAAAGAAAGAAAGGATATTTTATAAATGCCAAAAAGATGTTTTGGTTGGTTTTTTTTTTAGTTTGTTTTTCTTTTGCCAGAGGGACTAAGTGCATGTTACCTTCTGCAGTTCCTCATGTTACAATCTGTTAACTTGTTACTGAAAGCTGAAGAAGCTCCTGCTTGCATTTCCTTAATTAGCCTTTAACTTTTTGTGAAGGCAGAGAGAAAAGCTATCAATGAGTTTTAAAGATTGCCATTTCTGCCACAACAGTCATAAGTGGGGATTACACAGGTGACAGTAGACCCTCTACACAGATGTATCCCCTGGGAAAATAAGTAATGGTGATATTGCCAGAAACAGTTTGCTGCAGATTTGAGGAAGGGTGTCTTTCTATGGCATGAAAAACCATCCAGCTGCAATGAACCTGCCCCTTACCTGTATCTTCAAAGGGAATTCTGTTTGAATGCCATTGATTAATAGATAAGCATTTTATGGAACTTGCACATCTTTCTTTTTCAAAGAAGGCAGTCTCTGAGCTTAATGATCGAACATCCTAATTTGCTTTACAATCAAATAACTGACTCTTATTGTGGATACCTTGAATATGTTCATTTAGGCCATCAAGCAGCAGGGTATATAAGCTTGTAATTGCCTTTAATATGTGAAAAGTAGCATTAGCTAGAGTTTCACAGGTTTGATAACATCAAAGTAATGTATGAATTGATATGACTAGCACAAATTGAATACAGAAAGTCACTACACCGGGTCAGATTTCCTTTCTACCTTGTATTCTCCCTATTCCAGCTACTGTTGGATCCTTTACAGCAGTCTTTCTCATATCATCAGTGACAAATCCAAAGAAGGTCAAGAAGGATTAGAAAAACCTTACCCTCAAAAAATATAATTAAATAACTATGAAACTGAATTCTGAAAAGGATAAAACTTTAGAAAGTTTATTGCTAGCAGTAGGTCAGTCCTCCTGGGTGGTGGAATAAAAAGTAGTTGTAATTATCAGCTCCGCATGTTTGTAGTCATTAGGGATTGCTAACTACCTTTAATCATGGCTATGGTTCAGTTCCCTCAGGGCAAGGGAGCCAGCATTTACACCTGCAGCCAGTAATTACAGTTACTTTCACTCCCCTGCCATGAAGGGATGGAGCTGCTGCTGGCAGTGAGCAGTTGGGAAAGGTGGCATTAGAGAAGCTTCACGTACAGCCAGGCCCGAAGGATGGATGCTTTGCAAAACAGTTGGGATGTACCACTTCAAAAAATGGGAATAAAGCAGGCACTCAAAAGTGAGACAAAACACGCCTCACCTTAAGAGTCTTGTCTAGACCTCTGAAAGTTAAAGACCAGCTACAACCATGAAGTTTGATATCATTTCAAACTGTGCTATGCTAATTTCCAAATACAATGGTCTTTAAAAAAATAAAAAAAAAAGCTAAATTCTTGCCCTAAAACCTCTCATCCCCTACACGGTGTTTTGCACTTGTGTACAGACAGCCCTTTTCTAAGAGGTGTAAAATGTTGATATATTTATATTAAAAGATCCTATCTGAACTAGTATTTTCTTTTTCACCATGAAAATAACATTTTGATGAACTTTAATATTGCATTTATGAGATATTAAATTTAACTTTATATCAATCAAATTAGAATTTGGGGTTTTCATCACCATTTTGTTGTTATTTTATGGAAAACACCGTCAGCCCTTCATGTTAAATTTCTAAGTAAGGGAAGTGCCAGTTAGTTGTAAAAAATTAAAGCATACTGAAAACTTTTCTCACATAAACTGGCCAAAATATTTTCTACTCAAACTTCAAGCAGTGTGAGTTGAGGTTCTCAAAAGTGAAATAGGCAGTCTTCTGCTTAAAAGCTGAAAACTTTTGGGAGTGATGTGAATTAAAATGGGCAGAAGGAAACAACTAGAACAAACAGGACAGAAAATCTTATTTAAGGTTTAGGGACCATTATGAATAAGTACAATACATATATATATTTTTTATTCATGTATACACATACACACCACATGGAAATATATACTAATATTACTCATGGGGTCCTTTGCCCATGACAGAGCCGTCACGGCTCCATTTGGTCGTTGGTTGCTGGGCTGTGTTCCAAGGGGCAGGCACACTCCTGTCTGCCAGAGATGGACTCTGTCTGCTGCTTTGGTAGAGTCACTACTAAGAAGGATAACAGGACCAGAACTAATCAAAAGGAAGGATGAAAAGGTCAGATGGAGATGTTGAACACAACAACCCTTCCCTTTTTACAGACAAAGGTACTGATAAGGCAACAGGAGATCAATGACATGACTTCTCCTCCAAGTGGGCTGTGGGTTAGCTTAGCAGGGCTGTGAGCAAAATTAGGCATACATGACAGCTAGTACGTTTCTTCAGGAGCTAAGACTTCCACAGAGGAGCTCTGAATTGCAACACCCATCACTGAGATGGCACTCATCTACCTCTACAGTACACTTACAACTTGTGGTCACAGACCACAAGAGAGGGCTCTGGTACTTGTTGCTTTAGCAGAACCCAGTGGACATGCTGCAAGTTGAAACGTTATGTCATTTCCTGGGTGATCTGGGCAGAAATAAGAACTGGCATGACTCAATCCTTTGCTTCCTATAGAATTCATAAGAGTGCTGTAACTGTGACAGGCTGTCCGTGCATACATGCTAAGAACGAAAGCACTGAATCACATTGAGCTTCTGAACTGGAAGAATAGATGCTTCATAATGTCTCTCTGAACTAACATATAGCACGCAAGCTAGCCCTTCCTGGCTCTGAGTTTAAGATAATGGCAATATAAAATAAAAATATTTCTAATTATTACAAATGGGCAATTTGAAGTTACTGTGATGTAAAATAGTTTAGCAGCTTCCTGTGAAAAGATAACTTATTGCTTCTAGCCACCTTTTACTGCTTGCCACAATATACAAATATTTATAATTATATGCATGTATGTTGAGCCAGTAAAAAATAATAATTGCAAGAATATTTCATAGACTGCTCAGAGTTGGGCCAAGGTTAGAGGTTTCCCCATGAAATGTAAAGCAGTAATGTATAACCCTTTAGCAAAGGTTAAGTAAAGCCAATTTTCATTTGAGTGAAAGCCTTTTATTTTTTATTAGCAATACATTTGGCAAAATGTTCACTTTATTACTAAAACAAAAACAAGGGGAAAAAACCCTCCTCAAGAAAAAAGCTTTACAGGCAAGTCCAGAGAGCTGTTATTATGAGCTGTTCCAAAAGCTAAACTCATAGATCATGACTTACTGAGGAAGGGAGCAGAAAATGAACCAGCCTGAGCAATGAAGGGGTTAATTATTAGACCTGAGTTAAAGGTGTCCTCACAAGTAGGCACTTCATCAAGCAATGGAGTCAGGAAACAAGGGAGAATAGATGAAGGTGCTAGGGATAATAATGATGGCAAGTAATGATTTCCCTAGAGATGATCTGATCTATGGCCACAAGCAAAGAAAAAGGGCTAGAAAGTACTATAACATTACCTTGGAGTACTTAACAGACTCGAAAGCAGTAACCTGGTGTCAAAAAAGGCCCATCACCCTGCTCATTTTAGGTAAAAGAGTTATGCCAAAGTACAAGAGGGGAATGCAAAATTCACATCTGAAATTAAACAGCTGAAAGGTATGATTTAACAATGCTCGAAACTCAATAAGCCAAAGATAAACAGCAAATTAGATGACTCAATGTCAGGAGGAAAAAACATCTTCCATCGATCCCATCGTCAAAAATTAATCTGCCTGAGAATGCCCTCTGCTCCAATCCCAGAACTGATGAAGAGTAGAGGAATAGAGTAAAACCTATGTACTAGTGCTTCACCTTCAGGCTAGACCCTGATTACAATCTCCTGTGAGACATTTCAGCATGAAGCGCCTCTCATGTTGGGACTGCAAAATTAAATTGCGATCAATACTTTACAAAAATAATTGGGGAAAAATGCTCAGAAGTCAGAGCTGTGCTGTGTGGCCAACAAACATATAAAACTTGTAGGATTTTTTCTGCTGTTTTTTTTTTTTTTTTTCCCCTCACCTTATCTTTCTGGGGGTTATTCTTCAGGATAGATCAGTTCAAAGGTGTCTCTTGATAATAGTTTTCTTAGAATAGTTTCATTCACCTTGTTAGGGAATTTCAGAAGCAGCAAAGCATTTACACTGTACTAAGTGCATTATACTAATGCCATGTTTTGAATCTCTCCCTTGCCCTTTATTTCTTCATTGTTGTTTCAATCTAAACTTGTATGTTTTTAATTACTTTTTAAGTGATTGACTCTATTTTTTTCTGGCAAACCATTTCTTATTTTAGCAGAAAGCATTAAAAAGAATTAAATTCCTGCAGAAGCAGGAATGCGTAAGAAAACACTGAATGTGTCTTGTGTTTCAGTAAAATCTTTCTGTAGATGTTAACACTTTCATAATCCTAAATGTCAAGATTCAGAGTTAAATTTAGAGGAAAATATGTGTAAATAAAACCATCCAAGTCTTCAGCACTTCCTACTACAGATTCTGCTGTTTTTCCTGAAGTATCCCTACCTTTGGTTATAGTAAGTCCTAAAATACACACACACATAGAAACTGGAAAAGCAGTCATTTTTAATTTCTGACTCTCACAATTAATAGACATGGAGAGAAAGTACAAGCAGAATAGGATGCTGTTCAAGTTATTGCATGATTTTGCACAGTTGGCAACATATACTCTAGAGCTTATTGGCAGGTTTAGAAGTGTATTTAGGATAAGCCGAGCAATTTAAGTGTTAAGATACAGTCCAAGATGTATCAAAAAAAGAAGTGCTCATATTTCAATAATGTTACTGTACAGCACAATAGATCAAGGAGGGGACGTGAAGTGAAGGGAGGGGAATTCAGAGGAGAGGAAAGGAGAGGAGGGGAAGAAGAAGAAGAAGAAAAGAGAAGAGAGGAGAGGAGAGGAGAGGAGAGGAGAGGAGAGGAGAGGAGAGGAGAGGAGAGGAGAGGAGAGGAGAG
>JANHGN010016584.1:24161-51908 GCA_024605025.1 Megaceryle maxima
AATTGCTATGCAACAAACAAAAGAGAAATAAAATAAACCCAATAAAAGCAGAAGTGGTCTGTGACATAATTTAGGTCATGTACATTTTAACCTGTTCCTTCTCCATTGCAAATGTTTAAATGGATTGCTATAACCACAAAATACCTTTCTATTTTCCAAGCTATATTAACAATTGAACACAAGGTTACAGGAGGGTTACTGAGTGGTTATTTCCCACCCCTTGAAGACTTAACCATAAGCATGTTAAAGCTACATTTGGAGGAGGGAGATATGAAAACAAACACATCAGTTGGGAAAAAAAAAAAAAAAAGTGCATTAAGCTATTTTTTTTTTAAGGAGCTTGTTTTTATATACAGTAGAGTTCATATATTAATTCCTTTTATCAGGGAAAAATTGATGTTATTTATCCTTTGCTACAAATATTAAAGCCATTTTTAAAGTGACCTGAGACACAGCAGAGTGGAAAGGCATCTACTTGAAAAAGTAAACGAAAAGCAAAGAGTTCTCTGTTTAATTCTGACTCTTTCCCATGACTTGGTCATATCTTTTCAAACACTGAAATGAAAGAATCTGCAGTTTCTGAGGTTTTCTACATTCACTTGAAGTACCTGAAAAAATTGCTAAGGGAGAAGAGTACCTAAAGGAAAGATCAAATTTATTTTCTGACACAAGGACTCTTTTTGCTACTGGCCATAAAAGTTAAAGCAAAGCTTCAACAAAATATCAGGAGGTACAAACAACCACTATAATTCAGGTCAATCTTACAAATTAAAATCAACTGGTTTCCCACAACCATGTAAAACAAACCACAGAATGTGGATTTTCTGTGTTCAGATTTGATTTGAAGACACTTCCTCATGCTCTTCTACTTGCACAGGGAATAAACTTTAACTCTCCTTTTTTAACTTAGCCCTCCACAAGGTATGAATTTATGTTTTTATTTCAGTGAATCAAGAGAGAAATTACCACAGAATCATAGACTCACACAGAATCACTATGGTTGGAAAAGATCAGCAAGTCCAACCATTATCTACCAGGGCCACTACTATACCATATCCCTGAGCACCATATCTAGAGGCTTTTGAATGCATCCAGGGATGGGGATTCAACCATTTCCCTGGGCAGCCTCTTCCAGTCTTTGATAACCCTTTTGGTATAGAAGTTTTTTCTAATGTCTAACCCAAACCTTCCCTGGCCTAACTTGATGCCATTTCCTCTTGTCCTATCCATTGTGACCTGTGAGAAGAGACCAACACCTACCTCTCTACAATGTCCTTTCAGGTAGCTGTAGAGTGTGATAAGGTCTCCCCTCAGCCTCCTTTTCTTCAGACTAAGCAACTCCAGCTCCCTCAGCTGCTCCTCGTAAGACGTATTCTCAAGACCCTTCCTCACCTTTGTTTCCCTTCTCTGGACCCACTCCAGCACCCTGATGTTTTTCATATACTGTGGTGCCCAAAACTGAACCCAGTACTCAAGTTGCAGGCTCACCAGTGCCAAGTACAGTGGGACAATCACTTCTGTAGTCCTGCTGGCCACAACATTCCTGATGGAGGCCATGATGCTGTTGGCCTTCTTGGCCACCTGGGCACACTGCTGCTTCATGTTCAGCTGGCTGTCAGTCAACACCCCCAGGTCCCTTTCTGCTGAGCAGCTTTCCAGACACTCCTTCCCAAGCCTGTAGCATTGCCTGGGGTTGTTGTGACCCAAGTGCAGGACCACCATTATCAGATAAATGCATTAGTCAGCGTTCTGTACATGTACACCTAGGTCACTATGAAATGTGTATTTCTACTATGAAACACTTTATTCATTTACCAGCCACTATGAACACACCAGATCATCCTCTTGGGGTCACTGAACTAACAGGTTCTGTACCTTGGAGGCCAGGCAGATTATTTGGTTTGTATCATAGTTTCCCATTTACCATCCACTCAGGTGGTGGCAAAGATTTTATCAGTGGGACCAAAGTGGTCAAGGGCAGAGAAAAACATTCTGGAGGCTCAACACCAAAAGCTGACCCTCCAGATTTCCAAACAGAAATCACATGCCACTGTGTTCAAATAGTTCCAGCTGCTGCTGTCTCCTGCAGGGAGTACTGCATCTCTCTACAGAACTTGGCTTTCAAATACAGACCTCAGACAGCACAATGTAGCCCACACACTGTTCATGGCTACTGCCATTTACAGTGCTCTGCCCACACATTCATTTGAAGATATCCCTGTCTAAATATCACAAAAGATTTTCGCACCTACTCACCTTCAGGTCTCTTTAGCAGGCTATTTGTGCTGTGCTCAATAGATGTCCATGTATTGTTTGCCACATGGTCATGGTCTTCATATTCCCACCTCGGACCTTTATCTAGGCTGCTTTAATTTCTTTTTATTTCTAGCAGCACAAAAGACTGTGCTCCAACTTCTCAGCATGCAGAAGGCCGTCCCTATAGATGTCCAGGGGAATTTCTGCAGCTCTAAATACTCTCTTCCCCTGTCTACACACTGTCACAAGGACCCAACTCTGGCTTAATGTGACCCTTCTTTTGGCCTGGGCCCCTTTGGAAACAATATTTCCACATACAATGACCATGACAATGAATGCTCTTCTTCAGTCCAACATCTTTGTCCTTGGAAAGCAAGAGTTATTGCCCTGAAGTAAAGATCCCTCATGATATAAGGGTGTGAGATGGTTTCAGGGATGTAAGGACACTACTTTTTACTGGGTAAAGTAGTAAGACTTGGTACCATCACAGCCACCCTGTGTATTGGCACAGTCCCTAAATTGATGTAACTGTCAGCCCACTCCCAGATTTCCTTTGGAGAGAGATCTGGTTGATTTGTAAGGAATCTCAGGAGCAATCTAGTATATGTACATAAAGTCGATAATCAGGGGAACAGATTTAGAGTGAAGCAGATTTAGACTGGCAGCATAAGTAACCTCTTCTGCTGTGATCAAGACCTGAAGAGTAGTCAGATAATAATGTCATAGTGTGGTAGTATGTTACTGGAAATTGGAATCACATATCTCCTCCTACTTAAATCTTTTGACTGAATTTGCACATGGCTGTTCCACTTGAAAGTAGTGGGACTTGTTTCAGCAGCAAGTCAAGGAACAACTAAATCAAGCCCAAAGCAACTAGAAGTAGGAAAGTATATATGCATCATGCAGAAATCTCCCTGACAGTAGGTACTCTGCTTCAATGGACCTGCACCCCATTGCATAAGTTAATTTGAAAATTCAAAAAGTAGTTGTTGATATGGAAACTGATAACAAAAGTACCAATTAGGAATTTTCAACATGTGATTAAGACCCTGGAAATCTGTGTCTTAGCAAAACATGCCTAATCCCAGCAGGTTATCAGACTTGTACAGTAATCTACAGCTCCATCAGATATCTATTAAGAGATAAACTATCAATATTTGAAAACCACTGAATAAATATGATCTGAGAAGCCAAGCATTTTGAAACTCTTCTCTCTATACCACCATTAAATATAACAAAATTTAAAACTTTAAAATATACCTCTCCACAAATTAAACTTTTGGAGCTATTGGTGTAAACTGCAGAATTCCTCCTTGTCTTCAGGAGAGAGAAATACAGCCTTACAGTTTCTGGCATCCTTTAGAATGCTTCAGGTTTTCCTTTTTTTTTGAGGGTTTGTCTTTGTTATGTTTTCCATACACCAACATCTCTAAGAGAACACACAGGTGGTAGGTATGGGTACTTGTTAGAAGGCAGTGGTAGTTACACTGTTTCAGGAATTTTTTCTCATGTCTTCTGTGGGCTTCTTGTTTTGGTTTATAATTTATTGTCTGTATTTATCTAACAAGCCTAGAGGCCTTTAAAGTCTTCAATGCTACGAATATAAAATTATGGTATATTTTAAATTCTTTTCCATTTTGATAATTCAGTATATCAGAGACAATGGTGAAGAATGTTTCATTACTGAGAACAGCAAGCTCCAGCCTTGCACAAGGATCAGCCAGCACTTTATTGAGACTCCCATTTAGACAGAAAAGTCTCTGAGACCTTGCCTAAGGAGTGTAATTCCATGTAATGAAATCAATCCTGTTAACAAACACAGCAATTATTTCTGTATTTGAAAACATGAAACACAGTAGCCTCTCTGCTAGATGAACTGCAGCCACTTCTGCAGCATGAATATTTTTTTGTTTCAAAAGAATTCAAAAATGCAAAAAGGAGTGCAGAACTATGACAATTCATCCTTTTGTTGCACCCACAATGAAAATGCTATGTGCAGGCAGAAATAAGTGACAGCCCCCATTCTCCAGCCCCAGATTTCTGTGTTAATGGTACACAACAGGTTAAAACACTACAGAGAAAATACTATATTATTCAATTTTGTAATAAATTTCTTCAGGCAATGTTCAGTAGCTCAGTTCAACCACTGGCCCCACTGGAGAGTTTTAATGCTCTGAAGATTAAGATTAAATTCAGAAATAGCAAAGCCAAATTTTCTAGTTTTTCCAAGGGGCAGAAGGAGGATTATATATCCCTCTTATATGTACAAAATAAGTTTCCATTATTCAAGAGTTGTTCCATAGATCAGTCACAAAGACAAGTGTGCTTTTTCTGCAGGAAGCACAAGCACTACCTTCATGACACAATGAGGTTTTGATAAACAGAAGCCTTTTAAGTAACATTATAGAAGTAACCATTTTTGCTTCATACACTTTCAAAGGGGCACTGGTATTTTCAAAATGGCATGTATGAATTACATACCAATCTAATGATCATGCAGCACATTGGAAATTTACTCCTAAATAGCTTCTATTGTAAAAAGGTAGTCAATTTACATGTCAGAGTAAGGAGGTCTGAATAGAAGGAGAGCCTGAATATCCTCACTTATACCAGCTTAATTCCACAGACTTCATTGACACTATTCCTGATTTGTGCCACTGAAAATGAAAAGAGAATCAGATATGAAGCACTGTAATGAATGATGATGTATTGGTGATCAAAGTAGAGTAGCCTTCCATCAAAGAATAGTGTGCATTACTAAGCTCATTTTGTTGTACTAAATGACTTCATTCTCAGAAGAGGATAGTTCCAAGTTGGAGAGCTCAAATCAGTTCAAAAGTACACAAAAAATGAACACATACAGAATAAAAAGGAAAAAAACCCCACAGAATAAAGAGTTGGTATTTTTCTCTCCATATCTAAAGATCTCAACACAATTTACCATCTTGAATTATGTCAGCCTCATCACATTCCTTTAAGGAAAGCATTATATCAATTTGAAGATAATGAGGAGGCAAGATATAAAGATTAAGGACATCATTTTCAGAATCATATAAATTATTTGGGAGCCTCAGTTCCTAAAACATTTTGAAAGAACCAGAACTTCAGAAAAGCATTGCATTAAAAAAAAAAAATTATCCATCAAATTAATAGGAATGATGAACATCCAGAGTTTCTGAAAAATCTGGCTAACAATTCCCCTGACTGGACACCATGTACTTCTGTAGATACTTCTGGAAACATCAATCAGATCCAAACAAGTTGCATCAGAACCAGGACAAGGGCTTGGATCTTTTGATTCAGTCTTGCATCTTAATCACAACGTCTAGCTGGGTAGATGAGGGGAGAGCAGTGAATGTTGTCTACCTTGACTTCGGCAAGGCTTTTGACACTCTCCCGTAACATCCTCATAGGTAAGCTCAGGAAGTGTGGGTTAGATGAGTGCACAGGGAGGTGGATTGAGAACTGGCTGAACGACATTGCTCAGAGGGTTGTGATCAGTGGTGCAGAGTCCGGCTGGAGGCCTGTAGCCGGCAGTGTTCCCTAAGTGTCAGTACCAGGTCCAGTCTTGGATGACCTGGATGAAAGGGTAGAGTGTAACATCAATAAACTTGCTGATGATACAATACTGGGAGGAGTGGCTGACACACCGAAGGCTGTGTGTCTCACCATTCAGTGAGACCTGGACAGGCTGGAGAGTTAGACAGAGGGGAACCTAATGAAGGTCAACCAAGGACAAGTGTAGAATCCTGCACCTCAGGAGGAATAACTCCATGCACCAGTCCGGGTTAGGGGCTGACCTGCTGGAAAGCAGCTCTGAGGAAAAGGACCTGGAAGTCCTGGAGAACAAGTTAACCATGAGCCAGCAGTGTGGTCTTGTGGCAAAGAAGGCCAATGGTATCCTGGGGTGCATTAAGAAGAGCATGCCCAGCAGGTTAAGGGAGTTTCTCCTCCCGCCCTCTACTCTGCCCTGGTGAGGCCAGATCTGGAGTACTGTGTCCAGTTCCAGGCTTCCCAGGTCAAGAGAGACAGGGAAATACTGGAGAGTTCAATGGAGGGCTATGAAGATGATTAAGGGACTGGAACATATTTCTTACGAGGAAAGGCTGAAGGCCCTGGGGTTGTTTAGTATGGAGAAGACACAGAGGGGATCTTATCAATGCTTATAAATAACTAAAGGGTGGATTTCAAGAGGATGAGGCCAGTCTTTTCTTCAGTGGTGCCCAGTGATAGGACACGGGGCAACGGACAGAAGCTGGAACACAGGAAGTTCCACTTAAACATAAAGAGAAACTTATTTTCTGTGATGGTGATGGGACACTGGAACAGGCTGCCCAGAAAGGTTGTGGAGTCTCCTCTGGAGACTTTCAAAACTTGCTTTCACGTGTTCTTGTGGAACCTGCTCTAGGCAAACCTGCTCTGGCAGGGGGGTTGGACTAGATGATCTCCAGAAGTCCCTTCCAACCCCTACCATTCTGTGATTCTTCTACCATTCTTGTTCTAGTTCAGATACTTAAATAGGGCTATTTTATAAATTGATGGACAGTTATCACATGGGTACAAACCTTCTCAGCAAGGATAGTTTGATCAGTAAATGGCAAACCAGCTACACATTTTTCCAGTTAGCTAATGTATCTTTTACTTTTCATATTACGAGTAAATTCATGATAAGCTCGTGCTATCAGCATGTACTAGTCACTAGCAAAACTTCCTCTTGTGCAGAAATAGATGACTGGACAAAGCCTCTATTCAGGCAGTGCCAGTAACAACTGTGGAAATTGTTTGCATCACACTTTGCCTATTCACCAGAAAACTCTGCTGCCTTTAACATCATGCAGCTCTTAAATAGAAACCAGAAGTACATGACACTATGGGGTTAATGGACTTGGTTGCCAAGATTCAACAGGCAAATAGAGATGGGTGTCAGATCTCTATATATAATCTCCTGTACAACCGGAGCTGGGAAATGGAATCTGTGCAAATGAGAGAGAGATAAAATTTAACCAAGTATGCCCTTAATATTCAGACCCTCAACAAGAAAATAATACCTCCATTTTGTAACTACAGGTTTTGCTTTACTTTAGCACCTGTTTATTAAACTCCTCGCTTCTCATATTGTGAATGGGAATAAGCCAATTTTTGAAAGTGGTGACAAAGAGTTTTTCGTCACTGAGTGTGACGAAACTCTAGGTGTGGATGAAGCGAACTACACTGTTTACATAGCTCACATTTTCTCTTTGTATTTTTATGTGCTAATTGTACTGCTCTTTCCTGGTTTTGAATGGCATAGGTGCTTTGGAGATGTTTGATCCCAGAACCTCTGAATATTAGTCCCTGAAATGCTGCCACCTCTCTCAGTTTAAATTATCAAGATGTAAAAAAGAAAATCTATATCTGATATGGAAATAGAAAAATCTTAATCTTCAAGTCTTTCAAAATTACACTGGACAACACACTGGAAAAGGTTACAATGAACAGGACTAATTCTTTGCTGGCAGGGAGATGGACTAGGTAAATGAATCAGTCTTTTCTGTATCTAATTTCTGTTATGTCAAGGCATGAACACTCTGACCAAGCAATTTACATTGATTTACAAGTATAATTTATAAATCTGTGGGTTCATACATCAGGATTTCAGAATAGTTTCTATAATGTGTATAAATACATTTTCACTTTATTTGTTAATGTATTGCAAATGAGGATATAAATCTGACAGGAACACAAGTTTACCTAATTTTATTCATTTAAAATGACAATCACTCCCATACAAAAGGGTGGCAGAGTACTACAGTGCAGGCTTTTTACAGCATGTTCTTCAGTCCAGGGTTAAACTTGAAAACTAAATTTGAATCATTTACTTGTCTTCTAAGATATCTCCTCTTGACTGCTTTCCTACCCTAAGAAATATATGCATTCTGAGGGCCAGATCCTCAGCTATAATGCAACTAGAGCATCCTTCAGCTTAGTTCATCATCTTCTATGAACTTGGGCTAGTTTTCAACATTTGAGGATTTGAGGTGGAACCATTGTTCCAATTAAATCAATAAGAGATTTCCTATTGAATTCAAGGATTCAGGGGTTCCATCCTTGGCCTTTCTATGTATACACATTTTTTAAGATTAAAGTGATATACAACAGCTCTGTACAACATGCATGTAATAGATCCTTTTATGGAGAAAATAGAAATCTCCTCAGACAGTGCACATCCTGTTTCCTTGTGAATAGTTTCTGAATGTTTATAAAACAAAATATAGGATGACTTATGTCAATGATTCATATAAATTTTCACCATTTATATATATTGTGGACATACTTTGGACATAAATTAACATTTAAAATTTCTTTAAGCCTATCAAGCCAGCCATAGTCTTGCTTTATATCAGCTACACACAGAAAACTGGGGTTTTTTTAGGAGTCCTTCTTGTCTGTGATAATAGTTTTGAACGAAGGGTTTCACATAAAACCAAAATGACAGCGGACATTTAACAGGAAAGGACCGAAGCAATAAATGTCCAAAGAGCAGCTGGATTCTGTTTCAGCCTGCATGAGCTGCACCAAATAACTGACAGTCTTATTGCCTTTCCATTTTACACAAAACTACAGTAAAAAAGTGGTATCCTTCTGGAAGCTATTCTGTGTGGAATGAAACTCATATTCTGAGAAGAGTGATACTTTATTTGAGCAGCAGATAGTGAAGCCATAGGTGTATATTTTGGGAGAAAACCTAGTTGTGGAAATTAAAGACAGAAAAATTACATGTAGGACCCAGCTCCACTTAAGTCCATAACAGTTTTTCTATCTACTTACACAAGAGTTGGAACAGGCCCCCTGGAGAGAAATCCTGGTTCCTTTTAGCTTCTTTTAGCAAAAAGTCTCCAGGACGGTACTCACAGAGTATAAGCATCACACAGTCATGGAGACTTTATAAAAAGAAAAGAGTGATGTATACTTAGTTGTTTATCAGGGAGTATTAACTTGAAGCTGTTTTTTAATGTACAATATTTTTTTGTTGATATCTTGCATATTTAATCCATTTTATATCAATTTTCTAATTTCACTGAGCTTTTCTTCTCTCCTCCCACTTATATTTCTAAGGGTGTCATGCAGTAAGAGTAAGGACTTGATCCTGTATGACCAAGCACATGGAAGTCTTGCCTGAGTAAGACCTATAAACATTTACACATGCTAGCACCTCCATAGATTTAAAGAACCTCCTCTTTCCCTAAATTCAACACCTGGCAGAATCAAAGCAAGCTGGAGAGAAATGGGCCCCACATATTTTCACCTTTGTGCTTCTCCTGATATCCTATTACTTCTGCTAATTTTGCTGCAAAGTGTAAACTCTGCATTCCAATGTAATATAAATGACATAATTTAATGTGACTAAGAGATATACATATGGCATTGCATTTCCTCTGCAGTGTGGAGAGGTCAGACAGCAATTGGCTATAACACAAACTAAGCTAATACAGAGCTACAAGCTGCCAGATCTTGGACCCACTTACTAACAGCCTATACTGTGTGAAGTAATTGAGAATGCAACAACTTTCTCAACTGTACTTAAGCAAGGGACAATGTTCGAAAATGTCAGTGCTCCAACTAAACAAATTTCACATAAATATGCAATATTTTATGAGATTTTCATGATTAGAGGTTCATAAGGAACAATCTTTTTTGTGCAGTGTGCCTAGATCTACAGCTTACATAATATAGCAGTTTAGTCTCACATCCTTTATAAAACTGCAAAAATAATTATTGGAATTAAAAACAAGCCAATTCTATTGTTACCTTTGCTACACAAAAAAGTTAACGATACTTTACGATTATGGTTACTCTAGTTTTTGTCTACTTTTAAGTGTCAAAAATATAACCAGTAACACTATTGCAAAATTATCTTGTTTCTAGTATACAATTCCCTCCTTAACACTGATTCTAAGGAAAATGGATTTAATAATTTTCAATGTAAAAAGTCTATACAAATCAGACTATGACTCCATGTGCAAAGGATCTCAACTTGTTTGTTTCACTTCAGGAAAAAAAAAAAAAAGAGGCTTTAAAGCTGTCCCATCCATGTAGCTAAGGGAAACTACCTCATGACAAGCTGTCAAGCAAGGCAAGTCCAAGCAGAGGGAAGGAAAAGGCTCTGACAACACAGATGACCAAACTGCACTGCTCACATCCCAAGACCCGTAGTGCCATAATGCAGTAGGATGTCCTTAGAAGACACCACCAAATACGGCAATAAACAAATACTTCCCTTAACAATATAATCAGCAGAGCAAGCCCCCTCATTCCCAGGGAAGGTACAAAGATACCCTGCACATACAGACAGCCAGATTATTCAGTATTTGTAAATCAGCTGTTCAAGTCTAAACCAACTTGGTTACCCATCTTCTAGTGATTAATCACTAGTAGTAAACACTTTGTGATCAGTAAAATATACAAAAATCACAGACTCACAGAAAGTTATGCATTGGAAGGGACCTCTGGAGATCACCTAGTCCAACCCCCCTGCCAGAGAAGGATCACCTAGATTAGGTCACACAGGAACGCGTCCAGGTGGATTTTGAATGTTTCCAGAGGAGACTCCACACCCTCCCTGGGCAGCCTGTTCCAGTGTTCCATCACCCTCGCAGTGAAAAGGTTTCTCCTTATGTTTACATGGAACCTTCCATGTTCCAGCTTGCAACCGTTGCCCCTTGGATGCCACTGAGAAGACCCTGGCTCTGTCTTCCTGACACTTGCCCTTTACGTATCTATAAACATTAATGACATCAACCCTCAGTCTCCTCTTCTCCAAGCTACAAACTCAGCTCTCTCAGCCTTTCTTCACAAGGGAGATGTTCTACTCCCTTAATCATCTTTGTGGCTCTGCACTGGACTCTCTCAAGCAGTTTCCTGTCCTTCTTGAACTGAGGGGCCCAGAACTGGACACAATATTCCAGATGTGGCCTCACCAGGGCAGAATAGAGGGGGAGGAGAACCTCTCTTGACCTACTAACCACACACCTTCTAATAAACCCCAGGATGCCATTGGCCTTCTTGGCCACAAGGTCACATTGCTGGCTCATGGTCATCCTGCTGTCCATCAGACAGGATGTACAGAGTGAAACCATCCTCTACAGACACTGAACTCCAAGAATTCCTCTGATAATATGCTGGAAAACATGACTGTGAATGAGTATTAATTCACATTAGATTAATTTCTTGATCCAATTTGGAAATAAATTGTTTCTCTAACATGCCTATGCTTCAGCAGAAGATTTCCAAAGAATACATGTCCAATTATAGCAGTTCATCTGAGATGTGCTAACTTATAATGCCACTGTGATGTCATCACATACAGTTGTGTTCTCCGCTACAATTCAGCCACCTGATCCCTATGGAAGCATGGACTGACAAGCTGAACAGTGTTGCCAATACTTGAATTTTTTGCATGAATCTTGAAGCACTTAATATGTTCCTTAAATCTCTAGATTCCCTAATCAAAATATTTGTAGAGAATATGACATTTATTAAAAAAAACAACCCAATGGTATTTCCAGACCTGTTTGCCTCAGAGAAAAGCTTAAAAGTTTGCATAAAACTGAAGACAGTAAAGAGCATCCAGATTAATAATTTTAAAGGCAATCCAATAATTTCCTGATTCATGCTTTTCAAACCTCTGTAGCTGTCAAAACTGGCTGTAAGAAAATCTCACAATACTAAATGACTGTGCAATAAAATGGTAGATGAAATTAAAAGTTGCTAAACACAAAATGCCCAACATAAAAATAGTGGTAATTATATATAGTAGAACAAGAAGTTCTAAACTAGCTATTACCATTACAGAAGAAGATCCTGAAGTTACTGTGTTTGCTCAGCAATGTCAGTTTAGTGATCAACTCTGGTCAAAACCACAAACTGCACATCAGGAATGACTGAGAAAGGAACATAGATCCAATTGGAACATAGGTGGAAGACATCATAATCTAGATTCAGTGTAACCACGTCTTGATTACTGCTTGCAATTCTGCTTCCTTCCATGTCACATAGTAGGATCAGATGAGATGCAAGGAAGGACACACTCATGGTTCCTGGAAACTGCTAATTCACAAGATAAGTGAGGCTGAATAAATACAGGGTGAAATTAAAATGTTTTCTGAAAAAGTCAGATGGATTTACTCTCACATTTGCAACTTTTTAGTTTTGTAGATACCGAGGTTTTTAGATAAACACTGTCAAATACTTCCCTAATACTCACCCAAAACACATTCTGTACAATGTAGTCATGCCAGGAGTACTTTTCATGCTCCCTTTAAAAATAGAGAAGCCTTTCTGCATGATTTTCCTGACCCATCACAGTTTAGATAGTTCCAACTTTGAGTAACAGTTGGAAATAAAAATGTATTTTCCAAGTCACTCAGGCAAGACGTGTGGGCAGTGTTATGCTCCTGAAGAGTGGGTGGCAGATGAAATTCACAAGTGGAACATATGCTGCTTTCTCTAAAAGCAATGCATACTGCCTGCTTTAGTCTGCCAGACCAAAGTCCTTTTGGCACCTGGGCTGCCAAACTTCATGAAGACGTTCATGAGTGCCCTTCAAAGATACAGCTGTTACAAAGCATCACTTCAGGCAGCTCCATGGACATCTACATACATCTATGATTAATCTAACAGAGCCAGGTTTTATCCTTTCCTTTTCCTGACTTTGCCCAAATCCACTAATTTCTCTAATCCACTGCCCAAATTCTCAGTCAATACATACCAAGTAGCCAACTGGGATTTTAGTTCTCTTTTTTTCTCCTTGGTCTTCTTGGACATTTAATAGAAGATTTCAAGCCTCTGCCCCTTCCAAGGTTTCATTTTGCTACTGTGATTCCCTGGTGCAGCAGTCTCATCCTAAGCAGAAGCTACTTAAGCTAAATGCCAGTTTTCAATGTTTCAAATTTAGTATCTTTCTGAGGTGCTTGCTCTCAGAGTGCATTAGCTGGCTGTGCTGCTTGATTGGCAATGCTCTTTCTGAATGGTATATTTACTCCCAGGAGCACTTTATCATTTATCATACTTATGTTCATTTCACTCTTAGCCCAATCGTGGCAGCTTTCACGTAAAATGTTAAAAATAAAAAAGAAAACAAGATTAATACCTATTTAGAACACCTTTAATACTACCTTTAATGCACACACATATGCACACGCATTCATCAGAGACAGGGGTGTCTGTAGCTTTTTTATGTTTGGCTTTTTAATTTTCTTCATCAGAGTTATCTGGATGTAAATTCTAGGCAGAGCTGTGAGAAAATATAAAGCAGTATTGAAATCTCCATATCACTAGAGAGCCAAGAGGAACAGTGGAAATTCAGGCCAACCATCTGGTCGGACACAATGCTCCATTTCAAAAGGTATCTCTTTGAGAATCCTGCTACTGAAGTATAACATGATTTTGGGTCACAGTCATTCTGTCATCCCTATTGCAGAGATTGCCCATGTACAGTTGGGTCAGATCTCTGGAATGTAATCTAACTCAGACAGACATTTTCTTTTTATCTTTTGTCTTACAGGAACAATTGACACCATCTGTTTTCATATGAAAGTGCTCTAGCAGGCCTTCCATAGGTGGCATGGTCCTCAAGGGTGCAGCTGGAAGTGAGGGGAACTAAATTTGTTCTATGTTACAAGACACAGGAATCACAAAGCTACTTAAGCATCACCGAAGACAACGGAGGAGAGATAACTTTTCATACAAATGAGTATTTTAGAGGGTACGTTGCAAAAAAGTAATAATATTAATTTCTCAGAAATTCCCCTAACAAAAAGAAAATGACACTTATTATCTAGAGAAAGATTCTGTTTCATTCTCCTGAGTCCCTAGAGAAACTTTTCATTTTCATTTAGAAACTTTGCACTGAGTTAAGTTCTTGAGCTTACTTATTTCAAATCTGAGATTTCCAGGTTCTTCTTTTCTTGTGTTCTGGGCTGGTGGACTGTTGGAATACTACAATAATGAACTATTCTTCATTTACAGCTACCTAATTGTATGTCACCAAGTTATACTTCAGATTCTTGACTTACTACAATTAGCTTCAAACTGTGTATCTTACTATCTAAAATAATGTTGTGAAAATGCACTTTTTATATATAATAAAAGTAGAGCAAGCACTCAGCAAATGGAAGGGAGATGGCTACAAAAATCTTTTTTACGTTCTGTGAAATGTAAAGGGCTAACCTAATCAAAGTAGACCGAGAAAAAATTGTCACAGAAGGGTGGCCCTGTGGCTAGGAGACAGTTCTGTCTTGGTAATAATCACCACAATGTTCCAGCAACCATTGCCAAAGCAGTGTTTCAGAGTGGACTTCACTAAAGCATTGGACCCTTTTTCTGGTTAATTCCAGCTGTTTCAAAAGTTGTTGAGGAACTTCACCAGGAAAGAGATTTCAAAAAGCAGTTAAGACAAAAGTAACAGAGTTTCCTCTTCAAAAGACTACTGTTATACAAAAGGACAGCAAATAGGATATTAGGCCCATTTCATGGGCCCCCAAAATTATGTTCCATATCATCAAAGAAATCATCACAATTCCATGCAAAATCCGTCACAGAGTGTACACCAGTTATACCCCTTCAAGTCATAACTAATATCTCTACTAAGATATGATCTGCACTATGGAAGAAATTGTACTTTCATTCTACTTTATCATCCTCTTCCTCTTTCTTCTAGATGCTGTCATATCCTCTCCAATCAACTGCTCTCCAAAGTTTCCTTGGCTTCTTAATATATCATCCTCCTAATCATTCTTCCAGCCTAGTGGTCCACCTTATGTATGATATGTTATAGTTACTAAATGAAAGGGGGAAATGGCACAAAGCCCCCCACTAACACTTGCAATTTCACATTCAGAGCCCTGTGGATTCCTAAATTCGGAGGTTAAGATTGAGGTATGTATATGGGGGAGCCTGAATGGCTGCTGAGTGAACTAGCTGGTGCAGCACTGGAAGATGGGTAGGTAGTGGGTGGTACACGGGTGGGTAGTCATCCTCATGGCACCTTCCAAATGTATTCACCAAGTTCCCCAGCCTGCTACTGAACAGAAAGCACCAAATGTGGATATTGAGCCGTACAGAGAAGTTACTCAAAAATAAAACACCCATGATGATTTACACCAGCTGAAAGTTTTTGTGTTTTAAAAGTAGACTCAGATGTTCAAGTTCTGAATTTGAGAAATCTATTAATTATCTAATATATCATAAATTATTATTAATATATCTAATAAATGATCCGGTGCTTGCATGTAAAGTTATCCATAGTATTTTTTATACATGCACAAGATTGCTATGCACATAAAACACACTATTTTAGCAATTATGTATCTTAATATTTCCATCTATAAAACATCAGCTTGACAGTATAATAGAAGATCAACAAGGTCACAAAAATATTTATAAACTTTTACCTAGTAGGAAAGAAAGAAAAGAAGGAATGGATATTTCTGTTCCCAGAAATAAACATTTATCTTAATAAAATTTAAAACACTGCAGAAAAAAATAATCTTAAGTTTTAAAAGAAATATTTGAATATAATAGGAACAAAAAGCACTCTGATCTCAGATTATTTAAAACTGTTAAATTCTGAGACCTCAAATGCATTTCAAGAATTTACATGATAATGGTTTGTTCGAGGGAACAAGACAAGGACTGGGGTCATACTATAATGAATATTAAAAGTGTATCTGCTATGAAAATTTCAGCATACCTGGGCTTCATCACTCCATATTTACAATCACAGTGCTCTGGATTATTTAGATCCATATTTTTTTTCTATTATGAAAAAAAAAAATTAAAAAAAATCCCCATCTGACTTCATATTTACAACATCATTGCAACAAAACACAAGTAACGGACTGAGGCATAAATGTTATCTGAGATCAATAGGAACCAAACACCGAAGTATATCTGAAAATATGGGCCAGAAGGATGCACAGAAGAGCTTATGTGAATTTTCAAAATCATCCCAGTTACCATCAGCTTAACTGACATAGCAGTAACTAAATTTGAACATTTAAAAATGGAATCTTAACTGATTAATCTCTGTAGTAAAAGTAGCAGTGGAGTAGAGAAATAAACCTGAATTTCCAAAAGCGTATAAATGAAACCCTGGACCGTCCTTTTCTCCAACAATAGTATGAAACTTGGCTTTTGCTTTCTCTGCCTCCAATATTTATTAATGACTCAAACAAAAAAAAAGTAACTATTAACTTAGTTAAAATTGACAATGGCTCCATTTTAAATGATTGTTAGTTGCAGGAAATTTCAGTTCTCACTATGAAGGAAAAGTAAAGAGGAGATGAAGCTTGGCAAGCTGACAGTTGCTGGCCAAATTGAATCTACATTCACACACTGATGGTCCACAAATGTGGTTCTTGGGCAATGGGTCTTGTTGAAACCTCTGAGGAAGATGCTGGGGAATTGATCTGAATGCCATAATGAGTATATCTGCCCAGTTCCCTCAGCAGTTAAAAATAAAGTTACAAGAAAGAGCAATCAAGAAATTTTAATAATAAGACAACGGTTTACATTCAGTTTTGTTCTTGTCAGTTGAGTTGGAAACAAAAAAGAATAAAATAGGACAAACTATGGTAGCTGAATATAAAATGAATCCTCCATTTAAACATCATTTCTCTTTTCCTCAAATTATTTTACTCAAAATAATTTTCTTAATAATTCTTAATAATTCTGACAAATTCTGACTGATCTTTAGATTACTCACACTAAATATGTTATGCACACTGAAAGTGATATCAGAGGACACAGACGTCAGAATTTTGCTGGAAATTTTCACATCACCAACTTTACAATTTTCTATTCAATAATTTTTATATTATTTACCTATGTTTTGCTGTTTCCATGAAATTTCTGGTCGGCAAATGAATGGAGTCATGGGGATATTTATTGAATGCTAGCATAGACAAAGTGAAGTTTAAAACACCTAATTAAAAAGTTGGAGAAGGATGATTATGATACCTAAAATTCACAGGACTCCAATGCATAAATCATCTTTTTCACTCTCTTTCATCCCCTCAATACTCAGAAGGACTTTTAGGACCACTCGGAATGTAAGAGCAATCAAAATGAAACAGATATAAAAGACTGGTTTGTAGTTGTACTCAGCTGTTGAAATTTACTGGCACAAGAATCAAGTGTTATTGCTGCATTTAAAGCAATGTTTGATGATTTTATATTTGCTAGTAGTGTACTCAGAGCTTTTTGTAAATTTTCTTGACTTTAACTATTTGTATGGTCTTAGTTCTGCATTAAGCTCATATGGACCTAATAGACTCAGCAAGAACTTTGCAGGTTGAACTGTTCAGATGAGGTCAATTGCTCAAGATCTTTCAAATTTTCTAAGAACAGATGATCTTATGAGATGATTCCATTATAGCAGTCAAAAGCCTCATGATAAGGACAACTGGAAATACCTTTCTTTCATTGTCCCTAAAATGCCATGCAAAATGTATGCAATAATATGAAAGAAGCTGAAGCATGGAAAAGATAAGCAGAAGTTGTCTTCTCTCTAACTTCTCCCCCTACCTCCTATGCTTGGTATCTAACACTGCTGCAATGTCTCAGAGGAAAGGATTCATGTTTCTTTATAAATTGTTTTGGAATTCCAGTGACATTAAAAAAAACACACAAGAAATCTGTATGGGAGGGAGCATATGGAACAAGGTGGGTTGCAACTCAAGGGAAGGAGGTTCTAAATGTACACCGTGCTTTTCAGAGAACACTGCAAAACTCGGTTTGATCTTCTGGATGAATTCAAAACTGAATATAGTCAGCTCCCAGATCTGAGGTTTCCAGCACTATGTACAGAGGGAAAAGGAAAACTCTTTTTTTTTTTCCCCAGGTTAATAATCAATCAATTTATGCATTACACATATGTGCAGAAAAGAGGCAGAAAGCATTTTATTTTCTTCTGAATGATCAAAGTGTTGGCCAATGTTATGGCTAGAGGCCAAACTAGACTAAAGATGGTTTGCTCCATTATGCCTACTGCTGTATTCTTATCTTGGTATGACAGCAATTACTCTATGTATTTTTAACTGTATACTTCCATTATGGCAATAAATGGTTATTTAAATGCCATCAGTTTCAAATTACTACACTAGAAAATACATCAGGAAAAGTATCAAAGACAAAGAACTTTTAAATACATCTCATCTCCCCACCTGCCACATGAAGCACTTTCTATGCCAGGTGGCAGATGTCTATGATGGTGTTTAAAACAAGTAAAAATTAAATGGATTTTTTTTTTTTTATTTTATTTTTTTAGCATAAAGGGCTCTCAATTAAATGGTAATTTATGTTATTTTTTTCTTACTTAGAGACCCTATCAGAATTGACCTGAAAACCCAAAGCTCTTTAACATAAAAGAGATGATAGAGAGATCAGAATCTGAAGTATTAAAAGAGAATCTTCTTTCCTCAATGAAATTTGAAATATAGTATCATAATCGGGCTATCATGACAGAGAACTCTTCATCCCTTCAATAAAACACTTAGACAGTACATGTGGAAATTTTTTGATGAATGACATTTTATACAGGATATAGATCAATCAGACATGTTTTTCTCAGATTTTGTGCAAGAAATATATTAGGAATAACACACCATAGTCAAAAATCCCTTTGGAAAACTGAGTATGTATCTGTTTATCAATTTTACAAGTGACCTTATAGATTACAAAATAAGTCCTCTTCTAATTAGTATAATTTCTTATCTGAAGAACTGTAATTTCAACAAGACAGTTTTCACTGACCATTATTCTTGCTGATGTTTCATATATAAACATCAGCTATGTCTTTTTTAGTGTGTGTTATCAATTGTAAACATGTTTCTATACTTGAAAGTGACCATTCACATTAAGCCCTTTAGGAATCAATGCCATATCTTACATTGGTCTGTTTCTGCTCTATGTCAGAAGCTGGTATAGAAGTTATCTGTAAGTAGCATGTATTTTTGTTCCACATGATTTCTCCAGGATGACAACACTGCCTCAGATGAAGGGATGACAAAGGATTTATGTATTCTTTTATTCATCCTCTGCAAGTTTCTATAGAGTACCTGTGGGCCTGAGTAGGAACCTCACATGAAACATAACAATTGAATTGTTAAATGAGAGAGGAATCACAAGATCTGGATCATGGTACATATGCATTAATGTGAATCCTTGAGAAAAATAGTTACCATCTCAGTAAGGAGTGGCAGAAACCTGGAGAAAATAAATTCCTGACAAGGCAGCAAATATTTTATGAAGTACTTTTACAACTGTAGGACAAGACAAAATATTTGTTTGTGTTGTTGTAGCCGCAAAGAACTGGTTGAACTATCATACATGAAATACCAGCTTATGTCAAAATTCAGGAGCATATTTCCAGAAAAGGGCTGTGTGCACTCTTCACTGTAGGATGCCTGCACCCTTTACGGTGCCTGGTATCACTGATACAAAGTACATGTCCTAGACTACAAAAACTGATCTACTTCTAAATTTTAAGGAATAAGCCTTTATTGCAAGCATATTTGCGACAGTTCTGCATAGATATATGTTAGGCATGTGGCTGTGGAGTTTTTTTTAAGACCACAAATTCTGTAGTACTGAGGTGCTGAAATTATAGTTTGTGTTTTGCAAAGGGTATTCAAGTCAAGGAGTACGTAAAGGATGGTTGGTAATCCAATGCTGCTGCTCTCAATGCTGCCATGGAATATCATGGCCAGGGTTGATGGTATTACTGCTCTTCAAAAGCAGGTGAGTCCTTCGCTAAGAGAGAAAGCTTTTGCTCCTGAAAAGTAATCTTACTTAAGAGCAATGGCTTTCACCAGTGTCTAGAGTAGGCCTAGTATACTGCTGGTGACTTTCATTTCTTCATGAATGAGTTGCTGGTAGGATTGTCTGGGGTAGTATGAAATCATCAGCTCCTTAGGTAGTGAAGAGATATAAATAATTTATGAACATAAAATGCTATTATTATGGCTCTTCTACTAACATTTTGATGAATACAAAGATGACAACTTCCCAATTCCAAGTTTAGTCAATTAAAACTACTCAATTAGCACAACAGAACTGTCAATCAAGTCAACCAACACTGGTTCATTGCTCATTTAAAACCTAATATGGAGGGAAGGGAGACAGGTTGTACTGTAGCTGGGACCTCGAGGTACTACAATAAAGAAGACTGCAGTGAGTTAAAGTCAGGACAAACTGTCACGATTTAACCCCAGCTGGCAATTAAGTCCCGCACAGTCACTCTCTCTCTCCCCTCACCCCCACCTCAGTGGGATAGAGGAGAGAATGGGGGAGGGAAGTAAAATTCATGGGTTGAGATAAAGAGAGTTTAATAGGACAGAAAAGGAAGAGAAAAATAATAATAATAGAATATACAAAACAAGTGATGCAAAATACAATTGCTTACTACCCACTGACCGACACAGCCAGTCCCTGAGCCATGGTGTCCCCCAGCCAACTCCCCCCAGTCTATATACTGAGCATGACATTATATGGTATGAAATACCCCTTTGGCTTGTTTGGGTCAGCGGCCCTTGCTGTGTCCCCTCCCAGCTCCTTGGGCACTTCCAGTCTCTACAGGCAGGGCAATAGAAGCTGAAACATCTTTGACTTAGTATAAATCCTGCTTAGCAACAACTGAAAACATCAGTGTATTATCAACATTATTTTCATCCTAAATCCAAAACATACACTACACCAGCTACTAGGAAGAACATTAACTTTATTCCAGATGAAACCAGGACAAAAACTAAGTATTATAGCAGATACAGTGAAAGCAGAGATAAAGCACAAAGGGATACATGAGAGATTTAGTCAAAGATATTTCTGTGTTTCCAGCCATGCCATACTTCAAATGATCCAGTTTGTGCATCTTCTTTCCAAGTCACAGGAAAAAACTGTTTCACACAATCCAAACAGGTCTATTATCTGTCTTACTAACCCCTTCTGTGTTGTCACTACTTTCTATTTTATGTAAGAACAACTATCCTTTCTCTGGTCACTTGGTCTAATCTCTACAGTAATGCCACAGAGGTGCAGGAAACTGGGGGGATGTTTAGGAGGTTGACCACTAAACTCCACTTGAAAGTTCCACATATATATAAAAAGTACAGTCCCACTATATGTCTGTGTTTTTGTTTGAGACATGAACTTTTTGTCTGAAACTGACTAATAGTGAACATATGTTACAGCAGAAAACTCTTTGTTGCCTAAATTATTTCAGTGCATCGGAGTTAACCAATTGTAATTCCAGTTACATAGTTCCTGTGCTCATAATAAAGCAAATCTGTCACAGAAAAAAAAAAA
This sequence comes from Megaceryle maxima, assembly GCA_024605025.1. Lineage (NCBI taxonomy): Eukaryota > Metazoa > Chordata > Aves > Coraciiformes > Cerylidae > Megaceryle > Megaceryle maxima. Next base: position 45,759 of record JANHGN010016584.1, read on the forward strand.
AATCTTTCTTTCTCATAAAAAGACTCAGAGTTAAAGCATATAAGATTATCATTATGCAAGCTCATTAGGCGTACACAAGCCATACTTTTCCCTGTACAACTGAAATTCATTGATAAAACAATGAAGTGAACTAACACCCCTCCTAAATAAAGTTTCACCAGTAGCACTGTATGTTAATGGAGCTATTTCATTGTTAATGTGACTGACTGCTTATTGATTCCTGCAGTAATCCAGCAAGGGCTTCAGAGTACAATTTAGTTTGGAGAGCTACGGGTCCAACATCTATGCTCAATTACAACTTTCAGAAGGGTAGATCAATAAAATTTAAATTGCTTATGGTAATCACAACTTCAAATCATTGCGATCAGCATAAGCAATCTGCTGACCCCAGACAAGCTCCTAAATTGAAACTTGTAATGAGTGGTCATTTAGTTTGGGTCCATTCATATTATTTTGGAGGCAGGTGATGAACAATTAAAGATCAGTCAGCACCTTCCCTACCCAGCATTCCCATCTGAATTCCCAAAGTACTAATATGTAGTAACCCTAGGGTATAGGCCTTTGCACTGCTTTAATGGGTATTCTGTATGAATAAGCAATTATATTTTCTATTAAACAATTTCAGTGTAATTGAATTAGCAGTTATAATATTGCTCGGGCAAGCAGAAGCTTTCCTAGGGAAAAATTAAGTGATATTGGGTAATTCAAATTAATTTATAAGACTGAAAAATGTAACCATTAAACGCAATTGTTCACCCTCCCAAAAAAATTACAATTAATGAGCATATTGTTTCAATGCATAAGTTCCTAACAATTTGTTTTTTGGTCATAATAGCTTTTTCCCAGTTCATTATAAAAACCTGTCTATTATAATGAAAATTTCATAGGCTGTTTTCTTTGACAAAGTGGGTTGCAAGTTTAAACAAAGATAGCCTGCAGATTACTTTCACGATAAGGAGTCACCTTAGAATTACATTTTAATAAATCATTGACAATAAATCTTCTGCATTACAGCACTAGGGTTTAGAGAAGGAAAAAAAAAAAGGCAAATACAGAGAAAACGATCAATGAAAATCCCCTTCTGCCAATATGAGAATAGATTGACCACCTCTAATGTAAAGTTTTCTACACACAAAAATAAAAGCTCAAAAAGTTTTAATTTAAAAAGATCCAAAGTGAACAGCAATAAAGTCTGTACACAGATACAGATTTAATTAACATATTAATTTATTAATACTCACCTAACAGCTTTTTGCAAATGGTCTGTATTCAGGTTAGAAGTTGCTGAATATTTAAACAAGCTAACAGACACTGATTTGGGAATATTTCCATTAATAAAACGCCAAATGCACAAGATGTTAGTTCATGAGATTACATATTATTCACAAGTATTTGAAAAACTGATGAGCATTTCGATTTGAGACTCGCAAAACGTTATATGGGTTTTGGCACAAACAGTGCTTTGCCTGAAGACTGTTTAAACTGGTTTAGTCATCCAACCAGAAAGGAATAACAATTCCCATATTTTTACTTAGAACAAGAGGTCTTAAGGCCAGAAGCATCTAAGCTATGTAAAGTATCTCTTGCAATATTAGCCAACAGCACAAAATACACCTTAGTTATGCCAGTGTTTGTACAGCTATATAGACAAAAATTTCAGCGGCTTATATTTTGACAGGGTTAGGGAGAAGAAATCGAAGATAAACTACTCAGACAAAAGACTTCTGTATGTGTTATTCAACACTTGCATGGTTTTCTGATTGCAAAGTCTAATAAAGTCCCTGACTAGCTTTCATAATCACGGTACCATGAAACATGAAAGTGAAAGGCAAAAACTAGAAGCGGTAAATTCAGAGTTCTTGATTAAGCACGATCCAAAATAAAGACCATGCCTCTGCCTATGAGTCTGCAGGTTACTTACACTGGAGAAGGCTTCTCCCCTCTGCCTGGCCTGTCATTTTATATGTAATGTAATGCTTCTTAAGAATATCAATCTTCTTAAAAAGTACACTGATGTTTTATAGCCGCTCCTGTTTTGCAATACAAATTATATAATTACTTGTTTCTCGCTGGAGGGGGTCCAGCTCTTTTAGTTCATTTTTTAAATTCAAATCTTATTAAGCATTTTATCCTAAAATGGCTACTACAAAAAGGGAAGTATGATCTCAGATGAAGATGGACAACACACCTCCAAAAATAAATATTAGGCAAGGAATGAAACCTGAATTAAAGCAGCATACCAAAAACTGAATTGATTACATACTGAAATATATTAACATGATGTAATGGGTACTACTAAAATCAGATGTACAGTAACATGCCATGAATCACTGCTAGCTAGCCCACAACAAACAAAAGACATAATAAAGAGCCCTGTTCACCAAAATCTCAAATTTTATAATAGCTTTGAAATGTTCTGTTTACATAATATAACAAATTTCTCACCACCTACAGCTTCACATTTGTTACTGTGGACAGACTGCAAACTTTCTTACAGTGGCAAGCAAAGCATTAACTCATTCTAGTGAGTAACTGCTCGCTCATTTCAGCTCACTAATGACACCCCACTCTTGAGCTGGAGACCACAACCACTCAGAAATTCCTGGCAGCAACTGAGCTTGAAATTAGATTCTCCTGAACCAAAAGCACAAGTCCTTACTATTTAACTTAAAGCAGATTCGCCATGACTTGTGCCCTATGAGACATGACAAATGACTGAACAGTTCTGATTCCATCCATTAGAGGTCAGTGGTACTTGTAAGTTAGCCAACTCATTACAGAACTGCAGAAAAGGGATTAATTAGTGTCCTAGCTTAGCTACAATTACAGAACAATCCATATTCAAATTGTCTGTTGAATACGATGTTCACTACATGAGAATTCTGGAAATTTAAAGATAATCATGGCATAGAATTTAGGAAAAAAATAATGCAGTCCAATGTAGGGACTGAAGTCCATCTTGTGCCACTCACATAAATACTCTCAGGTCAGGAAGATGTCCATATCCTCTCCAGGTCCTCTACTGGGAGAGGTAGGTTTCTCTGTGAGGGTTCTCTGTGGAAGAGAATAGGGCCAGAACTGCCCTGTTTGTTCTAGCATGTGAAGTGCTCTCTCTGCAGTCTTGACAATGTTGAAAGGCAAAAGTCCTTACTCTCCTGTGTCTCCGAATGTGGGGAAAAGCACAGTGACAAACAAGAGAGATAAAAGTAGGTAATAGAAGATTCATATACAGACAGATCTGTCCAACATGGATCTAAAAAGCACAATTTTGAGCCTATATAATTAGCTCATAAATTAGTCTGTAATTATCCAGGGCTCATCATCACCACACTAACAAATTCCTAACCTGTATATTTCTTTGATTTTTTTAAGTCCTTCAGAAATCACAGCTGTCTTTTTCTTCCAGTAATTAGTAGATTTAAATATTTGAAGTCAAGATATATAGGAAAGTCATAAATAATATGCATCCTTTCCCTAGGTAGTTCTTTAAGACATTTTAAAGTATAAAAGCAATATGACATTTTAAAGGTTTGTGAATTTCTTGAAAGAAAACTGCAAGATTGGCCTGACAAATCCTTAATCCATTTATCCGTAGAGTGAAAAAGTAACATTTCTATTTGAAAAAGAATAGCAGACATTGTCAATTCTCTATGTGAGTAGAGTGGAGAAACAAGTAGAATATTCAAGGCTAGGTTCTGATCCAAGTTGCATAGCTATATATCTGGGGTGGGCTGATTTTAAGAGCTATTTCAGATTTTCTGTAAAGAAAGTCTTGATGAAAGCTTTAGACTTCCTATCAGCATTCTTTCTAAATGGATCAATTTTCATGTTTTTAATCTGCATACTTCTTTGTATTTTTTAATTTGTCATGAATCCTGCAGTAACATCATCTCAACAGAATTCTTGAAGTAAAGACCAGTGAGTTGAAAGCCTTGCATCATAACTAAAGACAGTGGACCTAAACCAGGTCTTAAACAATCAAGTTAAAATGACAGTTTAATTACAACTGTGCAAGAACATAATTTATTTGATTTAAGGAATATGTAACAGCAAAAGACACAACTCATAGGTTTGGCACTACTGCAAAAATAAATATGCGATAGCATTGGTGGCTTATTAGAACCTCTTGTGGTTTGAATTAGGATGTCAGAAGAACGAGGTCCTATTGACATTGTATTGTGTTGTCCTGTATAGGTAGAAGAACATGAAGGAAAGCAATAGATGAACCAAAGGACAGAATCAGGGCCCTACTATAAGGCTTAACCCAGAATTATGTTATTACTGTTAGCATGAATGAGCTGACCCACAATAGCTCTGAATTTGCATGTTCTTGGCCTGTGCAAAATATTATTTATCTTAAAATTCCCCCACTGAAATGCAAACATTTTCACACTATTTTACATTTGCTTATAGGACAAATTTGCTTCAAAATATAATTAGCAGGCTCAGCTTAAAACCCTTTAAGAATGCATGACTGGATTGAACGGTTTAGCCTTAAAATTCTTCTTTTTAAAAAGCTCTTCATTTCAGCAGAAAATTAAGGGTAGTACAGGAGATGGTGAACAAAGAACCACCGATTGCCATAGAACAGTAACACTTCTAAATGTACTTCAGTATCACAGGGCTGAGTGGTACCTACTAAATCCCCTGCATCATGCAGCCAACTCCCATGACATTTGTCTTGCAGTTTGTGGTACTTAGTGTTCTACATTAAGACATAGTGGAGTCATCTGCAAAATTAATAAAAAATTTAAAGGGAGGATCTTGTGCTCTTGGTTATAGAAAGTAACTTGAAAGTGCTGAAAAAATGGAGAAAAAATATCCCATAGTGTGGCCTTTTTTCTTTTCCCTTTAAAGAAGTATGATACTGAATATATCATGAATTTTAGGGTCATGTGAATTTTTTGTGGGCAGAGGCTGGATTTCAGCCTCAAGACACTGCATCTGATAGCCCATCCCCTTGTATCTGCTCTATTAAAAACTACCCCATGGACAAATCATGATCCTAAGAGTTAGTTAAAAGTAACCTCAAACCTTTCACCCTTTTTGTACTCACAAAGTAATCTAAACCCAGCACATTAAGAGAGACATCAAAGAGTCCCCACTGGTTTTTGTAGGTGCAACTTCTGAGTCTCTCACTTCCTACTTTAGAGATAAGCCATGCAAAGACTTCATTCTGGCCTTTTGCCCCCAAAAGAGTTTTTTACTGAAATGTGTGTTGCAGTAGAAAGATAAATAGTCAGAGTTACAGAAATCAATACAGCAAAATTCAATAAATAACAACAAGCATCTACTGGACAAGTCCTAAACTTTTACTATGAAAGAAGTTGTTTTACCTTCCTCTGCTTGTACAATACAGACACTTATTTTCTACATTCCCATTCATAAAGAATATAACATCTCTCTGATTTTAAAGTCTCAGGCAAAATGTGAGGCATACGTTCCATTGCCTTCTTCAGAAGCAACTCAGATCACTGTCGAAGAGCTCTCTGGAACCAGAAACTCAAGTGATATTAAACTCCATCACACATATAAATTTAGATCTCAAATTCATTTTAAACTATGGATGCAAGTTACAAAATACAGATCCAGATCTCATTAGCCTCAGGGCCTGCAGCTATCCGAATCTGACATTTTGACTTGGAGTCGTTTCTACTAGAAGTCAGAAATTTTTTTTCTCATTTTCCATTTAGTCATTCCCAGAATGTTTTGCTTATGACTTTTTTTTTTTTTCACTCTGTCCCTGCACTAAGCCATTGAACCATCTGTAGTATTCAGATAATAATTTTCTTAGCTATAACCATATAATTCCACTAATGAGGGCTACTGGAGAGTCTGCTATCTTCCATTTCCAAAGACATTATTATAGTTTGATCTTTTGCCTATGCAGGCATCACTTCACCTTACAGATGTAGTTAAATGCATAAGAGACTATTTCTTAAAGAAATACAGGAGCAATGTGTATAAATATCAAATGGCATAACTACTGAGAAATACCATTTTAGAGAGTCTGAAACTGTTTACCAGATGGACCTAATTCAGACAGCAGTTTTGGTTATAAAAAATTAATTCAAAAATAGTCTGGAAAAGCTAAAAAAAAAAAAAAAAATTAAGTGTTTCAATTTATTTTTTAAAAATTATGTTTTCACT
>JANHGN010016584.1:52008-99678 GCA_024605025.1 Megaceryle maxima
AAAAAAAAAAAAATTAAGTGTTTCAATTTATTGTTTAAAAATTATGTTTTCACTTGAAAATCCACCAACATTTATTATTTCTTATAATAACTGAAGGAGTTAAAATTCCATTTAAAAAATTAAAAAATTACAGGTTACACCTCTCCTTAATTTTACCTTTATAGTAGGAAATCACAAATAAAATTCTCTTTGGTAACTGATCGACATTTGTTTCCATTTTTCAACTGAGACTGTGAACTAAAAGACTACCCTTAGATCACACCCATCCAAAAAGGCAGCATGACTACTCACAGCAATAGGTCAGACTCTCCAAAGGGCCAGAACTCAGACTTAGTTTATGGAAGTCCCTAAGAACTTAATATGAACTTGGGCCACAAGATCAAGATAATTATTCAGCTAGTAGCTGGACAATCTTCAGATTGTCTTCACATTGGCTTTTTCAAGATTTGCGCGGTGCCCCTCTGCAGAAAAAAGGTGATGAAGGAATGTGCTTTGTAAGACTTCACATAAGGGCCCTTGTGACAGCACTCTACACTGAGTTCATGTTCACCATCTTCTCAAATAAAAATTATATGCTACATGTAAGAGATTCCTGATAACTCTTCATAATATGACCTGTCTGTGCCCTTTATAAGCATGCAGCCTCTGCCAGCAGCCTCTGCTGACATGACAGCCTCTCCATTCATGTCTGAAGTCCTCCAGCACAGAAGTGCCTTCTTAAATGGAGAGAGTATTTTGAAAATGCATTCCTCAGTTAGATGATGAAAAATGACTATGTGAATAAAAGAATTCCTGTCGTTTCCTCGTATACAAGATTCTCCTTGCAAAAATCAATCCATGCCATTTTGGAACAGTATCACTAATGAAATTACCATAATCAAGAACTGCAAAAGCATCAACTACTAAATACAAAGCTAGTAACAGCCTTGAATGAGATTCTGATGCCACTGAAGACTTACAGAATCTGGCCAGGTTTTCTCTCTCTGTCATCAAATAATCCTGCTGAAAAGCTCAACATCTCTATCTATAAGCTGGTGATAAATCCAAGGTCATGGTTCTACAAGGCAATGACCCCTAATAACGTAACAAAAATGCTGTGCTCTCCAGACCCAAAATGAACTTGTCTTGCCAGTTCAGATTCATTCAAAAAATCATCCTAGTATGCTTCCTGCCAGACCATCTATCCTCTACCCTACAACCAGCATGATGCACAGACCTGGCAGCTCTCGTTATTTTAACAGAACTAGCACTAATCATAGCTTTGTGACGGATTGAGACAAATCTTTAAAGATAGATGATACAAAGATGCACATAGCCAGTATGGATGAAGCTGGAGCTATGACCTCATTGACTTCACTGAGATGATGTGTGATGTTGAACACATAAAATCTTACTTGGATTATGCCCAAACCACTCTGTAACTTCACCCACGAAGGAACATGAATCAATGATCCTTCTAAGCAGTTCAGTCATGCAACTGTGTATGTGGATAAATTTGTACTTAATTTTCATATGCATCTCCTAGATTCACCTGTCAGGTGCCTGACAAGTTAAATTGCACTGTGTCAGTAAATGTGCATGTAATTAGAGATGCAATGTTTTTGCCCAGCACACTTAAAAACTTCACAGATTCAACTTGTTTCACTATTCTTGGAAATTTCAGAGGTCCAAACTGTCTAATTAACCATTCCTTGGTTTCCACATAAATTCATTCTGTGAACCCATAATGATTTGCACATCTGAGACTCCTCAGCCCCTCATCTAATGGTCATACAGTAAGAGCTGTACCTTAGTTACCTGGATTTAAAGCCAGACCACAGCCAATGTATGTGGATTCACCTGAAGGACCAGGATTGGATCGGGCAAAGCAAATAAAATGGAGCAAGTAATTAAGAGAAGGACATATCAAATGAGACCCTACAGGTATTTTCCATCTCCAACAGCTAAGTCACTCTCTGTTTTCCTCCCAATAAGATCTGAGGCAATAAAAAGCCTCCAAAGACCTCGCTTCTTCGCTAATGTCCAAAATGGTCTTTGTTTGCGTAGAAACAACATACAAAAATATAAAAATAGGCTTGAATTAGCATATTGCCAAATTGGTCTACTGTAACAAGTGCTTTGAAGTCTGGCATGCTGACTGATTCCCCACAGGAAGTTGAGTACTCTGAAAACAATTAAGAACAAAAAAGGGGCGGGGGGGAGGAGAGAGGGAGCAGGAGAGTACAGTAGTTAAATTAAGCAAAGTGAGCCTTGGAATAGTCAAGGGACTAAACAAGCCATCGAATCACTTAATAACAGCACTTCTTTAGCAGCCGAGACAGAAAACACCAACTGGATTTTTAGAAACTGAGACATTAAGGCTTGAAAAAGCAAAATGACAGAAGTTTAAATTAAATAAATGAAAATTACTTCAGAATATAATAAAAGGTAATAAAGCACCAAAAGTGCCAGTAGTTATAGTAGCTAATCCTGTGTTCTAAAATTGATCCTAATGTAAAAGCATTGTGCAATTTAAAGGTAATAAACATAATAAACCCTGCCATTTTACATAATAAATAAATCTTAACTATGTTTACCATTTGTATAAAGCCTTGTGAAACGACGGTTTTGGTCGTTAAAAAAATCGAAATGTTTGTTTCACAAGAATATTATAGTGATGCAGTTGAATGTATTTTGAGGGGGAAGGTTAAAATATATTTTATAGGCAGTACTGAGTACACATAACTATATCTGAAAAACTGCACACACCACACAAAGAAAGACCTTTCAGATTATACAATAAACATTCTACACTGTGGAATACCTTCTTGGTAACATTATATCTACGCTGAAATGCATAACCACATACTGAAAGATGGTTACTGGTATTATTACTGATGTTATGGTAGCATGCAGGGGAACTACTGTGTAATTAGCAACAGTATCTGTCCCAAAGATCCTGTATGTAGATTACTTACTCCAGTTAAGCAGTGAATCCCCAAGTTACTGATGGCTTCCAGATCAGGTCCCAAATTACTGGTCTAGGGGAACAGAAGGCTGTGCTTCAGCTGGCACCTGAACCTACATCCTTGTCTTTCCTATGCATGTCTGAGCACAAACTCATGAGAAATTCTGTTCCTTGGGACACTCTCTTAAGAAGCCTCCCCTACAGACACTCCAGTATCTCCATGGTGTGGCACCCAAGAAGTACCACAAGGAGCATAGGTCTCCACCTCAAAGCAATAAATCTCAAATGTGCTAGATATATCCTTAAAGCAAAAGAACTTCCCAGGCTTTTCCCACTGCCATCTTCTGCCCTCTCCTTTATATATGCACTGTGGCACCTCTGTATTTTTGTCATACCCACTCCAAGTGTTAAGACAAGGTTATACCACTTTTTAAAAACTTTGGTAACTATCTTTTGATAGCAAGACTTCAGCAGCTAACCATTCTGGTTGCCAAGAAAACCTGTGGAATCTCCACCCTCGGAGGTGTTCAACACTCCAAGGACAGTGCCTTGAGCTAGCTGACCTAACTGAGCCTGCTCTGAGCAGGAAGATTGGGTGAGATGATCTCCAGAGGTCCCTTCCAGCCTAAATTACTTTATGATTCTGTTATGTATCTTTATTTCAGGTGTCTTCCTTGACATGCTAAAAAATTAATTTCTTTCGAACCCCCACCCAACATTTATTATCTTACAGAAAAGACTCTACAAATCCTTCAAGGTACAGAGGAGTACTACAAATATGAACTACGTATTTCTACCAAGCATGTCTGCTGATAACACCTAAGTCCTGTACCCCTTCTAAGTCCTTCTGAAGTCCTAAAGACATGCATTTATCCTTTATTCTCTTGCAACTCAAAGCCTGTACAGTTATGTGAGAACTCTAAACACTGAGGTTGTAGGACAAGCCAGAAGACCCAAGCTGACCTCAACAGCCTAAAGAATCACCTTTATTGTACAGTAATTGTACTTTGAGAATGTGTTATTATGGATGTCACTATAGGAGATCAGTAAGCATTATCCTGTCAGAATAGCAGCTTTGAGAAAATCCAGCTGCCTTGAATACTGATTTATGTTACTGCATTCCCAAATTTAGTAACCAAAGAAAAGCTGGAGAGCTTGATACTGACATTCACACTTCTGGCCAAAGGAACATGTATCAAAAAGAGTAATTTGAAGTGGGAGATCTCCAAAGCTCTCTCAGAAGGGACTTCTGCAAAAGCCTTGCTATGATAGTCTCTCTGGACTATCTAAACACTACATAGACTTTAAAACAGCAATACATAAAATGCAAACTATAAAACAAAAGAAAACTACTTTCAATACTTCTCCATAAGTAAAAACCATGGTCTTTAAATGCTAAGTGAGAGGGAGACCTGTTCAAGATGAGGCTGGAGAAGACTGTGGTGATTAAGTCGTGTCTTAGGGATGAGACTCCATTCAAACTTTTCTTTGCTGCCTATATCAAGAACCTTCTTCATTTTGAAAAGTATCTACTAACTTTCATGTCTTATCTCAAGACTTCCTGGTCATCTTGGAACAACCTTTTTATAAAGCACTCAGGTTTTATCAGAGACAATTATCAGGTGAGGAGAAAGGAGCAGGGTCTGATCCAGCCATGGATCTGTGAGGTTTGGTGGAAGAGATCTGAAAACAAAGTAAGTATCTAACAGACCTGTACTACTTGGTTCAAAAGCCACCACATGAATGTCACCATATCCCCTTCAAGCTTAAAAATCACCTCAGATAGAACTCTCCCCAGACAGTATGAAACATTGACATTTGCTTGCTACCACTTTTTATTGATGTTTCTTGCCTTTTTATTATTTCCTCTTCTTTCTTTAACATCATGCATTAATTTACAGTACCACCTATGGCAACAAATTAGAATTGCACCTTCCATCAGAAAGATGATCCTGTTACGCTAGGTTCTGTACAAATCTCACCGGTAATAAGGTACAGTCCCTTACTCAAAGTGGCAAAAATAAAGGTGACAAAAACAAAATCAAAGCAAAAAGAGCTGCCCCAGCTCATGTCACATGTCAACATTAGTACAGGTTTCCTAATTCCAAGTCTGAGGTATCACATTGCTTTAGTTTTTTCTTCAGCATTTTGCCTTTTGTCTCTATGTGTCTTCATTTACAGATGAATATTTACCCCCGAGAGAGTGAGTATGTGTGTGTGTGTGTGCAATCTACAACTCACCCAACTTGTATATGGGAATTTCAAGACTTAGCATTTGTTTAAGTTTCAGATATTTTATTAATAGAAGTTTGGAGACTGGAAACAGAAGGACAGAGATATTACCTGACTTGGTCAAAAATAAGATGGGGTTAGAATATAAGCCTTTTTGTGCTCTAGTTAAAAAATTCTTAGTTTTTATGAGCAGAAGCAAGCGTCCACTGCTCTTGGTCAGCACTATCTGTAACCACATTCTCATGCTATCAAGGCCCTGCTAATAAAACCTACCCGACAGCATTTGATGCCTCCCTAATATGACTACATAAAACAGGTCCATGAGTTAGCCAGACAAGCCCATATGCCTGCAAAGAAACAGCAAGTCCTCACTGCAAAAGGCTTCTTCATTCAGTAAAGTCAGTTACTGTTCTACTAGGGAAAAAAAAGCAAAACAAAAGAGTTTCACTTTGTAGGCATTCCTGGGCAGCACTAAACATCTTTCCGGGTAGCAAGTGAGAATATAGGAGATTTTGAATGCTTTCTTTGAAAGGAGAAAAAATATATCTTTTAAGCAATCAGGTGTTAACTGTGAGAATTAAAAATATCTGTTCCATATGTTCAAGTCCCAAGTAAAGTAATATTAAGTATGTACAAGAAAGTTCAGGTAGGAAGAGCAAATGATTAAAATAAAAGTCCCTTGGGTCAAAATGCAAGAGCAGTGGACATAGATAAAGTACCAGGGAAAGGAGATGAAATACAAACAGGATGTGCTGTGGTGTCCAAATGAGACACATTACTTAAAAAAGTGTTGCATCATTAACCACTCCATCAAATGGCTCTGCCAGGGCTGCAGTGGACTTTCTACTGCCAACACCAAGTCCACTGACAGCACAGAGACCTTGGGAGAATATGAGGATCTCAGATTGCTCTCTGGCCCATTTGCAAGTCTCACTTTAATACTTCAAAACGGAGGAGAGAGAAAATTGATAAGCAAACTTAAAGAGAAACAGCAGTTGTATTAACAGCTGAAAAACAAATCCAGTTGTGTGATGGGCCTCTCAATATGTAACTGAGATTAGTACTTTCTGTACTGGTTTCTCAATAGTCAGTTAGTTCTTCGTGTTTGTTCAGTGGATGCAATATGTGCTGCCCACAAGTTGCACTGCTTTTGTCTCTGTGCTGGGGTAGTGCTCTAGAAGTCATCTAGTGCTCCAAAGAAAAATCATCCCAAGAGTCTTTAAATACCCTAGATCAATAGTTCTCACCTGAACCCAAACACTCAAACTAAAGTGCTGAAGGGCATCAATCTGCCCTGCAGTCCATGGAACCTGATGATCTTTGATACCCCTAATGATGAGCCCAGTATGGCCTCCATGGCATTCCCCAGTACATAGCCTACAGTGTGACCAAACACAGACCCTCTTGACCAGCTCCAGATTCCAATTCTAAGCGCTGTGGAACAATTAATACAGAGGGGGTGGTACCAGGTAAAAAGGTAAGTTTGTATAAGCATAGTTAAATGTTATTTGTAGGTAACTGCATAGAAAACACATTGCATCCATTGTAAAAATAATCAATTCTTGTGTTTTACAAGACAAAATATTTCAGTTTCTCCAATCAGAGCAATTTTAATTATTTTTTTCCAGCTTCTTTCAAAAAGTATTTAAAAAATGTTTATTCAGATTAACAAACTTTATTCAATTTTTAAAAATTCTATTTTTAGAGGTTGCTATAAAAGTGCTCATTTTGCCTATTCTGCTGCTAAGCTCATTCATGTAAATTTCTGGACAAAATTCCTAGTAACTGAAAGAGTTGAAGGAAAAACACCTTTTATTCTCATATTTGTGAAATACACAAAGCAAATTTGGATTATTTATTATTATATATTATTTGTGTACTTTGGGTTTAGTCACATTCACTCTTCTATTTCCGTGTCAATGAAGTAGCCAGTAACTCCTTTAGCATGGTTTATACTTGCACACACACACAAAAGCCACCAGCAAGAATGAGAAAAACATGGTTAAAAATAGGATACTCTTGATTGCAATCCCACAGAAACTGGCAAAAGGACTTGGGGACATGAAGCTTCTATTAGCCTGTTTGTTTTTAATTGACTAGATTTCAGGATGACAGTGGCCCTTTTAGCAGTGTACAGAATAAAACAGCACCACATGGCCAGCAGGATCCATTTTAAAGTGGTGCTCTCTTATGTCCCCTGCTGAGGATTGCACCATATGAGCCATCAGTAACGTCAAGTCAAAGGCCAACCATCAATAAAGCTCTTGCTGTGATCAAGAATATGTAAACAATGGACCAGCCACTTTTAGTGGTAGTTATAGCAGAGTTAAAGCTGAAGTAGGGTGGTACCTACTTGGCAGTTTTCTTCTCTGAAATTTTACAAAATGAAATATTTTATCTGGACACTGTTGCTAGCAGTAAGTATTTTAGTGCAGACTGTATTCTGCACATGATTAAATGAATGGAATATGATAGAGACTACTTCTCTAGATGCAGAGCCTGTAAAATTCAGTAGGAACTTTTCCATTCACTTCAGTGGTCTCTGAATTAGGTCATAGCCAGCTATCATAGTGATGAAAACTAAATAAACAGCATACAGATGTGTCCTCTCTCATTATATACGCTCTTAAAAGTACACTTTTATTTAGTACAGTTCAACACATCTGGGCTAAGCTTCTCTTTGTAGATATAAATGTGCCTGGAGTTAAAAATTCCTACAATGGAAGTTCACTGGGAACAGGTTATTATTTCAAAAAGAAAAGACTCATAGAATTTAATAGGGATTGTTGCTTTTCTTCATCCTTCTTACATTCCTGCTATATGATGGATTAAGCTTTCTGTTGGAAGGATTTACTTTTATATATCCTGGAATAGTTTTCCTAGATCCTGTTAGCTTCTTTTTGCAGGGTGGGTTTCTCCGTAATTCATGCACCCATAAGACTTAACTGGACAAATGAAGAAAATCATGTAACCTCCCTTGCAAGGACATACTTTCTCTGACCTTAACCAACTGTTAGTTGCCATCCATCCCTGTACATGACTCATCCCATTCTGTCACATTACCATTGACAAGGACATATAAAGCTACAAAAGAAGTTGATGGACATCTGCTCCAGAGCATTAGCTACCTTGCTCCATGCTCCTGAGATCTGACTGTGCCTTTTGACAGCTCTCCAAGCACATTTCCCCATTTCTAGAATGAAACTGAACCTTTGCACTTTATTATTATTATTATTATTGTTCTCTTTCCGCAAAAAGGTAATTGGGCATGAAAAGTTCAAATCCATTAAATAAAAACTCAATTTAAAATATTTTCCATCCACCAAGCAAGGTCTTATTCATTATGCTGACACTGTACTCCACCTCTGTGCCAAGTGGATCACTCAAAGATGCCCCCCCACCACTTTCCTGGCATTTTGTGTGACAAGTAAATCTGCTTTGCACACATTTGCTTTATAGGGCATCCCAGTTTTGTATAAATATAAGCAACATTTTTTTCACATCACCTTTATATTTCCAGATTGAATTCTGTAACTATCAAGGTACTTTCAAGTAAACTGTTTGCACCGAGTCTCTCCTCCGGATATTGTGGCAGACAGATACAGCTTCTGAGTTTTATTTCCGCTTCTTTACTCACTTCAGGTTTTTGAACAGTCTCAGTCCTATTCAGATTACTCTATTGCTAAATACAAATCATAAAATATATTTACTTATCAAAAACAATTGCAGACAAAATCTAAATTGCAGACTTCTCTAGGAACTTCAGTAAAGGAATTCAGATGTTGCATTTACTGGGTGCCTTATTAATTTTAAAAAAGCAAAACAAAACAAAACATTCCAATGCTTCAGCCACGGGTTAAATATCCTGTTTTCACAAAGGTCACTTTTTCCACAAAGCTTTTATTTTAACACAAGTTTACTGTACAGAGACACTATTTTGCCTTAATATCCATTATAAATTTCTTCTTTAACACTAGTAAAGTATTTTCCCTCTACTACTCAACCTGCCAGAGATGCATAGCACAGCTACTTCATTCTTCACAGGCCCAGACCTAAAACCTAATAAAAAAGCCAAATAGGGACATCTAGTGGTACCATGCGTTAAATTAAGAATGAGCAGAGGGAGGAAAAACCTACTGCCATGCCTATGGATTGGAGAGAACTGCTCATTTCTCATCAGGAATGAAGAAAGGTTGAAGGGAAGACTAAAATTAAAGACAGGGAAAAACTCTTCCCATTTTATTATTTTCTAACACATACACACTGACACTGGTAATATATTTAACACTAAACTCCACTTGGGTAAAGCAGAAAGATGAAGCACTGCTTTAAGTAAGTCCAAATGGTTTGAAGAAAGTTGGATTCCTCAAAATGAACTGAATCTAAATGAAAAAGCCATAAATAAACAACGTTGCCAGAGTGCTCCAGATACAAAGAAGGAAACTGCACCCCAGATTTCATTTGCAGAACAATCCCAAGGAAAACCAAGAGGACCCACAGAACTATTTTTTTTTACCTTGAAAGTACACAGCTACATCAAACCCCAAAGGAGGGCTGAGCATCAACAGAAACTAAATTCTAGTTTGACAAAACTTGCAAAAACTCACCCAATGAGCAAATGGTAAGATGTAGTGCTTATCAGTTGTATTAGCAGTGAACATTTCATCATAATCATCATGACATGCTCATGAAATATTAATGGCACAAGCCATCTGTCAGATAACAAGGCAGATCCATAGCACTGCACCCTTCTCCCAGCTGAAGACAAGGGGAGATTGGCATCAAATGCCCAAGTTGCTGGAGAGACAACAGAAGAGATGAGTAGCATGAGCTATGCAGTCCCAGCTAACTTTAGTACCAATGAGTATTTGTGTTTGTAACAAACTGGGTCTGTCTTATGAAAACACCCCTTTAATACTACAGAAGGGATAGACATGAAGACTACAGAAGTTGCCAGTCCTGCTCTCTGAGCAATGCAGCCTGCAAGATGGACTATACCTGCTCACAGGTTTGATGTGAAAATCCCAGAGTAAACATCTCTGTGATGTATAGTTACCCAGCATCACAAAAATGAGGCGGTTATGCACATCAGAACCCAACTGCTGGCTCATTAAGGAAAAATGAGGAATCACTGTTGCTTTCTACCAAAAAAGGAAGCAGATGAAGTTCTACTTTTATCGCAATTAAACAGAGGTCTCTTAAGACATCTGGAGATGAAGAATTTTAACCTACCTTGAGCACTTCTGTGGCAATTCCACATAGACCGATACCTACAGCTCCTCCCTAAAGTGAGGCTTAAAGAGACATAGCTCAGAAATTCTTCCAAGAACTGTGAGACAACCTTCAGAGCTGAACTCTTTCTGCCCAGCCCCCAGAGAAACTCACCCTCGCTCTGAAGGTCCTTTCTGATTTCCATGAAAGTGCTGCAGTGAAAAGGGACAATTTTCCATTACTTTGAAAACAAGTGTCATATATAACCTTCCATGCAATAAAAAAAAAAGCAAAAATCATCTTCTCCTCGCTGTAGGTGCGAGGTCGTTTTTGGGGCAGTTACATAGGCTCTTCTTGTAGTCACACAACACTAACTCCTCCCTCCTACAGCAGTGGTCTGTGTGTCACAGGTACCTTAAGAGGCAAACAATTAAACAAATTAGCTATTGAATTGATCCAGTCCATGGGTCATCTACATTCTGATTTGAGATATGCATAATCCTCTTTGCAGATATTTAATGACTGGATGCACAAGGAAAAACATTCTTAAAAATTGAACTTATTTTAAACAGAGGTAGTAAAGTGGGTTTATAAAATAAAACCACAGAAGGAGAAAGCTACTTGCCTTTTTATAACACTTCACCTACTAGTCTTCATCCAGTTTGCTGCTTGATGCTGTGCTAAGCTATCATTAAACTATTTTCCTCCTTTCAGTCCTCCCTTTCTTTTTCTTTCCTCCTTACTTTTTCTGCAGGACTGACACTACCTTCTGAATTTATTCTCCCCCACTGGATGAGCAGTACCCATGAGATAAACACTCTTTTTTCTAAATTTTTTTTTTTTTTTTTAAACCTGACAGGTTTTTTGTAACTTTCTCTTCTTAAGCTCTCTCAAAGGTCCACCAGCACATATGAGATGTAGAACAAAAGAAAGATTCTGTCATTGGTGATGCACACTGGGATCAACCAGCAAAGAAGAACTAGATATAAATGCATTCAATTGTGGAGATTATGTGGCCACTGCTAAAATAATGTCCTTTAATGTATAAAAATAAACTACTTTTACATGTGTTTCCATGGCAAAAAGCAGCCACTTGGCATGCAGGTCAGTACTTGGAAATGCTGTGTTAAGGAATGGAGGAATGACTACTTAATAGAAGTCAGCCACCATTCCCCTACCCATATTACAACTCAGTAGGCTTTGAAAAAAGCATGCTGGAAATGTCATTTTCCACTCTTTTTATACATATCCATCTCAAGATGCTTCACTCCAGGCTAGCAAGGGATGTCCTACATCACTGTAGTACGACTTACAGAATTTATGACATAGGATCATGGTTTTAACTTCATACATTGCAAGCATTTGTGCAGAACACAGTCCCATGTGGGCATATTGACCATAACATATATTCCCAAGAATGCTTAATTAGCACTATTATACAGGAAAAGAGAACTTTAGGCATTATACCTCACATTTCTCACACATACTTTTAAAGAAGAAGAGTAGGGGTTTTTTTTAAATGTGGAAAGGGTGTCTAAAATTTTGTTTTTCCAAGAGCATATAGGAATGAAGAGCAGAGAGCTCTGGAGAAGGAAAGCACCTGTTTAAAATATTTTATATTCCTCCTTGCACTGCAATAATTTTTAATAACTTCCTTGATCAAAAAAAAAAACCAACCCAAAACAACAAACCAAACAAAACCAACAAAAAGAACCTATGCTGATTTTGCAAACTAAGTTTAGCTTATACTATGGAGAGAAACAATGTCACAGAAAAGAGTGAATCGCTGCCTGTGTCCCAAAGTCTCTGAATGAGATCACACACCTTTCTGGAAGTCATGCTGTGATTAAAGTAACCTCAGCAGAAGGGCAGCCATTCCATGGCATATCTTCCACTAGAGGTCAGGCTGAAGGAGCTAATGATCTATTTTAGCTTTCAAAACCTGTAAGTGGGAGTTACTAATCAAGATTTGGAAGCCTGAAAATCAGTATTTCATTAATACTGCTTTGCTCCACTTAAAGTGAATCACAAAGATGTATTTTTCTACGTGTTCAACAGCTGGAGGTATTTAATCATAAAAGTATTTTAACATATGTCAATACAACCTTTCAGAGAGCACTTGATGTGCCATTTCAGTGGGAAGGATGAGGTTTGGAAAAGAGAAAAGTTACTCCTAAATTTCAGCCTTGAAAAGAAAAACATGCTAGTCTGAATAATGACAAACATTCTAGCTACTTTTTAAAGGGTATTTTTAATGTTTTGCTTTGGGAGTTTTTTTGGTTTTGTTTTGTTTGGGGTTTTTTTTAGCTTTTAGAAAGGGCATACATTACAAGCATTTTCCCTCACCTATCTAGATTGAATTTGTTTCTGTAAATAATTAGGAAGAGACAGCATATGCACGGAGTATATGATCAGAACAGGTTTCATATCATTAGAAAATTTTTCAAAACCCCAAACTGATTTGAATTAGGAGCCAAAGCTTTTTCTTCCCCTTTACTCTGGTGACTTATACAATTCTATCACTTTCAGAAACATCGAGTCAGCTTCTTGGAATACATACCTCAAAGGCAACACTTGTTTCTGAAAATTCAAGGAAAATGTTTAATGGATCATTTATAACTTTAAATACCTGCTTTGTTGTGATGAAACGTGAAGTCAGGCTCACCCTAGCTCAGAGCTATTTGCCACTCCCCGGCCCACTCAACAGCGCACTGCCTTCAGCACATCTGTCTGTAGCCATGAACACCAGAAGAAATTAACTGTGGCCAAAGCCAAAGCATTTACCCCCACAGCTGAAACCAAATGGAGGAACTGCTCACATTTACATGTCTGAAAACAAAGGAGCCCATGAAATTCACTCAGAGACGAAATCAGCTAGCTAGGTTAATCTACATCAGCTAGCACTTTAAAGTACCTCATGGTCAACTATTAGAGCCACTTCAGAGATACACAAAGTACTCTGGAGAAGTAAGAATACAAAATGCCGGGAATAATCGGCAAGAAGAAAACTTGTGGTTTCTCCAGTCACTGAAGATTAGTGGTGGGAATAACAGGCATAAGGAACAGAAATGAAGCCTAGAAGACATTGGTTTGATGTCTCCCACAGACTAGCCTCTTCTGTACTTTCACCGGGTCAAAAGCAGCATACCTACTGATAACAACCAGTCATTTCATCAGTTACAGATTGTTTAATGATTTTGTAACAGAACCTGATAGTATCGGTCTGAAATCCACGTGTGTGTTTTAAAAGGTGAAAATTCAGTTTAGCTCAGTAATATATTCAACTAATACACTCTTTTTTCCTTTACTAGTTCTCCTGAAAATAAGCCAGCCCTTTAAAATTTACAGCTGTATAACAGCTACAGTGTACCTCTCTAAGGCATGGCCTGGAGAAATGAAAGAGCTGTTTAACAACAACTACTCAAACATAATTCCTTGGAACTGGCATTCAAGAGTTTAACTGAAGCTGGTAAGGCAGATTTCCCAGATTGAGCACATACCCCACCCAGATGGCATTTGTGGGAGCATAGGAAAATAAAATATAGGTTTAAAATAAATGCAAGAGAAACACAGAATAATATTGAACCACTCTAGGTATTTCTAAGGGTTTCTGTTTATCTTGTCTACTTCTCAGCACAGAGCGAGTGTACAGAGCTTTGAAACCACTAAGCAAAGGGAAGAGATTTAAAACTGGTTTGATTTCCAAGATAAGCTCACAGAAATAAAGACAGGCTCCATGTATTTCTCTTCAGAATGAGTATTCTGCGCAGAAGTTCGTTGCAAAAGGAATTAAAAATGCTGCTCCTGCCTCTGTCTGGAAATTACAACCAGGCTTGTCAGAAGAGCATCCTTTTTGATGCTAAAAGACTCCCTTTATTGCTGAACTTGAAATGGGTCCCTCTACATGGTGGCTACTTTCCCATTGTTTTAAATGGATAGGAAGACACACAGCTGGAAAGAAAGAAGAGACAAGCTACAAAGTAGCGTGGGAAATAAAGCTTTAGATGCTGGCAGCACAACATAAGGAGGCCAGAGTAGCCACAGACTGATCAATTCGAGGTGGCAGGTAGACTCTGATGATTGGTTTGGTCCTGAGCTCAGGGCCACAAGTCTCACCCCTTCTCCCTCCATCACTTGTGGTACTTCAAGTACTTCTCCCATGCAAAAAGATCAAACCCTTTGGCATATGGAGGCAGCAGAGAGAACTCCCTACCTCCTCTCTGGGCTATCACTTAGCAGAACAGCTTCTGGGGTAAAAAAGCAAACCAAAGTTTCCTCTGACTTCTGCCATTTAAAACTTATCAATGACCAGCACACTGGATATAAAGATTCATTTGGGTCATTTTTTTTTCCCCTCGAAATCTTGTGCTATTATTTCATCCACAGCTACAAAAGCAACCAAACAAAGACCAGAAAGAGTCTTTAAAGAAAATATTTCAAACTAGAAAGATATAAGCAAAGAGCAAAATTTTCTATCAGCAATGTATTTCTGACAGTATGACACAAAAGCTAATTACATATTCACATATGAATTACTTGATATATATATATATTTGCAAGTGTCATTCATTTTATGCTGAGTTTATTAAAAACATTTTAAATAAAATCTTTTACAAAGGTTCTACACTTTATCCAGTCACAAAACCTATGTTTGAAGTAATGTCAACAAAAAGAATTATTTCTGATTTTCAGCAGTGTCAGAGTTTAACCCAAATATTTTCTTTCTTTTTAATCTATTCAACTGACAGAAATGGAGCTGCAATGGTTTGGGTATTTTAATCCCAAAGTGGATTATACAAGCAACAATTTCATCAAAGATTTTTTACAACAAGCCTAGCATTACGGGTTATATCTTATTATTATAAGGTAAGCATTCTTCAAAGAATTGTATGATTGGAATCTCTTCCTGATACACAGTGACATGCTATTTGTTGGCTGCAGTGCAAAGAGTCAAAATGAAAACAAAAATACAAACACACTTTTTTCCCCCCCTCTTGTCTTTATTGATTTAGACTTCAGAGCTACAGCCAAAAATAGTGCATCTGTAGAAAATTACCACACATACTATCAATACAGCATCATTGCACGTTTAGAATCATAAGCACTTGACAAATTACAAAGGCAACATTCAATCTAATATTTTGGCAATGCAAGCCATGAATAGGGAATACAAGAAGGATTTTTATTTTTTTCCCTCCAAAAAGAAGCATTTCTGAACAGGAACGAAAAGCTTCTGTTAAAGAAATCAATTCCAGTCACCAAAGAAAACTTATGCTGGCTCATTCAAGACATCAACATACATTGCTGGAAACTTTGCGTGGAATGTTGAATGGTACACAGAAGCTACAACTCTGCTACAGGTAAAACGATGTCTTCAGAACTTTGTACGCCATGGAGATGGTCACCGCATACCCAACTGCCCAAGACAAACCTCTGCTGGGCTGGGGAAGAGGGATCAAGTATGCCAAAGTGTGAAGGATCCTAGCCCCAGTGAAGATCCTGAAATGCAGCAAGGCTGTGGACAGGTCAGGGCCACTAAGAGCATACAGCAGTCCCATGCCAAAAAATGGGACAATATTTTCAAGGTCATTCAGGTGGCCTCTGGGGAAAGAAGCAAAGTTGGTTTACAGTGTTACATTTAGTTGAATAAACCACTTCAAGCCTCATTATTTTTTCAGCATCTTCAGAGCACGCCGCTGCTAAGGCCCTAACACAACTGTTGGCTTCCTCATCAGTGGCAACTTGATTCAGCTACTCAAATAACTCTGACATCACTCTGGTCTCTCCTGGCACACCCCACACTGTTAAGCTTCTGATCTTCTGTACAAAGGGTCTTAGTCTTTCTCTAAGATCTTGGTAATATTAGGGACTTAGACGAGGCATATGAATATATGTGGGTGTGCAAGAATGCAAGGAAAGGCAGGAAAGAAGACAGCTGGAATTTTCGTGTAGCCTTTCTCAAGTATCAATTAACTGGATGACTGTGACTGCAACTACACAGCCTAGATGGTCTATTAAGATCCCATAAACACAGTCTGCAGTCTCCATAAAGAAAATATTAAATATCTTATATATGAAACATTGTATCAAATCTTCATGAAGTTCAATCATCTTGAAAAAAGGGGTTTTTTGAGCATCTAACAAGTTTGACAGTTATGCTTTTAGTTCATTTTCTTCACTAAGCACTAAAATAGCTGAAAAATGTTTGAAATTTTGAAAGCATAATATAATTTACTAAAAATGTGTTGAGACTGAACTCCAAATCTTGAAGTATTCTTTCACGCCTCTTCCTAAACCTTCCCTGCTCCCTTTAACTCTTTAGATAAATTATACTTTCAAGCCAAATTTACTGACTGAAACAACATCTGAGCCTTACTAACAATGTCAAATTTCACAGCCAACTAGAATCAGAACATAGCTCTGTTTTGCAGCTGCTTTCTGAACCCATTTATCATTTTAACAGGAAACATACCCTCCAGCTATTCCCTTCCCCCCAAAAAAGTACCCTGACAAAAGTAATGTCTTTTCTGTACCCATAAACAGAACAAATTCCAGTCACTTGTATAGACAAGAAGCCATGCTAAATCCATGCAGCATTATCTGTTGCCATGAAGCTTGAAAAGAAAATCTAGTAAACTTCCATTAAGAATCATTGTTGGGAGGAAAACATGGATGCTGCAACACTGATAGAGTAACTAGAACCAAGCTGACCTACTAGGTTAGGGTGAGTCTAAGAACTGTAAACCAGTATTTCATAATACAATGTTTTAAAAATCTCATCTGTATAAATGACTCTGTGAGGTGGCTGTCATTTCTCTAACATAACAGTTTGAGTTGAAAGAGCAACTGGTCGTAAAGTTAGTATCGATTTAGTTGTCCTCTTAGAATTTACAAACAGAAAGGAACTAACTACTCCTCACGAAGAAGCACCCATTTTTATAAAACATCCAGGAAATTAAACAACTAACAACTCCCTGAACCACTCAGGGGCAGAAAAGTTACATTCAGAGCATCTTTATAGCCCACTGAGATTAGACTCTTCTTTGAGATCTTCCAGAAGAGACATACAGGAATATGTTACCCTTCATGGAATCACATTTGCAGGGATGCACTGTTCTGAAATCAGAACTGATACTTATTGTCAAGATCTTCCCTACTGGTGGTTTAAATGAGAACGGTTCAGTCATATTCAAGTTTTTGGTATAAAAACACCTATAGCAAATAAACTGTTAGCTTCATTAAGGAATAATGATATGGAAAGCATTCCATAGAAGTCTTCCATGTTGGCAGAGATGTATCAAAAACCATCTTGAAAGTTCTGATTTTGTTAACAGAAAATGTGGCCCTTCATCAGCTAAATAAAAATAAAGAAGCTGCAAATTTTGGCCCTCTGAAATACTTCTTATATTCTGTCACATCTCTTGCAAAACAAAATACAAACACTGCAGGTTGCACACTGCCCTACTATTAGTACCATTCTCCAGAAGGCTCGTCAACTTTACAGGAAAATTGACACATCAGTGAGTAACACTGATTCAATCCAGCAAAAAGAACACAGGCTTTGTTAATCTGGTAAAATGTAGAGAGCAGGAGTCATTCTCATTACAACTCTGTGGAGTTCCATGACTGTAACATAGTTTTACTTCTCTCCCCCCTGTTACTTCCTTTACACTTTAGAAAAAGATGCAACTATTGTAACTGGTGTTCAAGTTATACAGAAAGCTGATTTATGCTTAATGGATGCTGTTTCATGCTAGCACAATTTACAGTCATATTTTACAATCTTGTCACCAATTCCCCCATGCATACAGGATACTCTCCATGCATTAGCTAGTATAACCAGACAATGGCTTCATTTCAGTATGCATCCTGACCATTTGAATGTGGAATGGTTTGTTCAGTTAAACAAATTAGTGTATTGGATTATTACATAAAACAACACAAAACACACACAGGCTTGCCAAACAGATGGGTGAAATTAATCATAGAATGTTTTAGGCTGGAAGAGACCTCTAGAGGTTATCTGTTTCAACCTTCCTACACAAGTAGGGACATCTTTACCTAGGGCAGGTTGCTCAGAGCCCCATCAAGCCTGAAATTAATTCCCTGATGTAGCATTATTCTGCTATTTCAAATAATTTTTGTAGACTCCTATGTATTACCTGCGTACACGTTCGACATCTGGATCCGTCCGTAGGTATTTTTTAGCGCTCTCGCCTTTTCCAAATGAAGCTGTGTCTTCTGGGTTGACAAATGCCTATTTCAAACATAAACGCATGAGACATGAGAAGCCAGGATGCTTTTCCTAATCAAGGCAGCTTGCTATAAAGTTCACTCTTTTCACTAATGCCTCTATAACCTCATGCAAGTTACCTGAAGTTAAATGCAAGGGGAACAATATATTGTTCAACTGTATTACCATTACCTTGAGCCTAGTCCATATGTAGCTTGCATGCTGATAAATTAATGTAATGTAATTTATGCATGTAGGTAAAGCCTTCTTTTAAGATGGACAAGTGTAGCAGACAACTGATACTCAGCCTGAAGTAATGTCAGTGGGCTGAAGGAACACAGGACCCTGAAAGGTAGACTTACTGTCTGTACTGCCCAAATCTCTTTTTCCCCTATTCTTGACACATTATCTGAAAGCTCTTTTGGAACACTTTGTCTTCAGAAGTCTACACAGCAACAACATCCTCATTTACAACCAATTAAGTTCCTCCCTTTCCTCTTAGGTACAAATTTTTCCACTTATATGACCTGTTATTACCTCCAAATACTATAAGGCACCATTTGAAAACATTTAATACTGTTAGTGTACACTGCAGTAGATATCTCCTTGCTGACACATGTAGTAACACATGCATTCTGTGCACCGTTCAGGCTACGCAGATGCAAATCAAGAAACCTTTTGACTTTAGGAGACCCACATGATTGCTTTCTGAGGGAGCTTTGATTCCTTTCTGCGAAACATCCTTGGCCTCAAAATTTTGGAGACACTTTAACAGTATCATCAGCAACAATATTTTGCCTTCTCTCACTCCAGTAACTGCTCCTCCATTTTTCATCTTTTTTTTTTTTTATGTTAAATAGGAAATAAAATTAACTTTACTAATTTGTCTGGTTTTAATATTATTGTCTGTGGCACGAAAAAAAATACTCCAAATTAAGAAGGCCCTATTGTCATCTGCATACATATGGATCACAACTTGGTACAAGCATTAGTACAGGACTCCACCAGAACTACCTATAGAACCAGTACAGCTGGCGTGCTTCCACAGAACAAAAGGACGTAAGGTTACAGCACAGACGTCTGGGCCCTATTTTGAACAATCACAGTAGGATGTGTGCTCTACTATACTAAATCTTCAGCTGCACCAAAGGCCTAGAGAGATACTAGAAACCAGCAGTAGCTCAAATGCTGTGCTATTAGGACCTCATGAATAACAGAACAGTTCAGCTGGTTTCTCTTGCACCCAGCAGGAACAAAAAGCAGCATTTCAACAAAACGACTGCAACAAAATCCTTGAAGCACACACCACCTTGTAGAAGCAGATCTCACAAGAATAGCCATATGGAGCAAACTCAGGGCTCTTTCAGCCCAGGACCATGTTTCCATCAGTGACCATGAGTAGATGCCTAAAGAAATCAAGAACAGTGCAAACACCACACGATGTTTCCCATGAAGATTCTCTCCTAAGCTAGATGCAGCTTCTGCATCACTCAGTAAATCTCAGTGGATCTTTCATATACTTATCGAGCCTACACATCAATCTATGTTATTTTTCAGCCTGCCGCTCAATCTAGAAAAGAAAAATCAATATTTTTGTTTTAATAGAATGACTTACCTGCAATGGGAAGGCTAAAACTATTAGGGAACGTAAAAAGCTTTAGAATTCCTGGATTAAAGTGTTATAGATGCATAAAAAATTCACTTCACAAGACCCCCTCTTCTGACCCTACTCGTTGTTTATTCATGTAACATCACTCCATATCACATTTTATTTGCTTTATGAATTGGGTACCGTGGACACCAGCTTTCTGCAGAAGACAGTGGGAATTACAGCTATGACAAACTCACTCTTATTTAAGAATACAGAAATGTTTTGGAAGGGCAGAGTAAGTCAAACACTACTCTAAGATAGTCTCATAATTATCTTATAATTAGGTTAAACATGTTGTTCGTTTGAGACAAAGCACCATCACGCCTATCTCAGAATATCATCAGAAAAGGGAGAAGGAAGGAAGGAAAAGAACAGCACTAGTATTTGAAAGCTGAAAAGAAAAGAAACACCTGTGACATCTCTGTATTCCAATAGAGATATCTATTCTACCAGATAGTATTCCAAATTTCTTACCTTTCTTGTGACTCTGAAGTATGCTGTTATAAGACTCATCAACATCATTTTTAGAAGAACAATAGCTGCATAAGTAGCATAAGCCCGGAAGGCTTCATTGTCAAGTAACTGGGTTGATTTAGCCATTTCACCACTTCTCACTGATGACCTGTAAAAACCATTAAAGTTAGTCTAACATCATATCAATCCAAAGTTCTGACAACAAGATTGTCACAAAGGACTTTTTTTTTTAGCACCACTGCAATGACAGCACAATTTTGCCACCGTGAAAAGTTTATTGTCAAACAAAATTATTGTTCCTCAGTTTAGTTTCACAATGTCATGATACTTTAAGATGAAGAAACATATTATCATTTAATATTTTGCTTCCATTATATCTGCTTATTAAACTGACAAATTATAAATGACCAAAATATTTAATATAATTGCAGAAACAAAATTTAGACACAGAAATTAGTACACTTCTCAAATAACACAAGGACTTAGACCAATTTCAGACCAATTCATTTGATCTAGTGACTCTCCCTAAGCAGTTACCAAGACAGAAAGAACATGGTGACATACTACACAAACTGTAGTGTTTAAAGAGGAAAATTAGTATTGCCAATTAGTATTGCTGAGGTTTTACTTTTTTTTTGTAAAATGACACAATTATAATTGCACTTCAGCTTTCAAACTAACCAGTATCTTCCCACTCAGCAATAACTTGTGATCAAACTGAGTTAAACATGCATTTTTCTCCTTTTGAGACCTTGTTCTTGAAAATTGCTTTTAGCATGATTCATGGGCATAGATTAAGCTGTAATGACAAAAAGCAGAGAACTATTTATGCTTTTATCATGGGAGGTTTAAGCTAACGAGCTCGCTTTCCAATGAGACCATAGCAAACCCACAATGTCATGGAGGTGGTACCTTTTAGCAATACAATAAAGTTAAGAATGTGATGAGGACTGAATGCACATAAAATGAAAAGCATGTCCCTTTGCTTATTCAATTTGTGCTCTACATGGAGCAAGGCTCTTGCCTCACCAAGAGCTTCAATTATGCACTCGGTGAGTTGGAATCCATAAAACTAGTATGTCACAGCTTCACTCCAGAACTAAATAAATGTACTTTTTATTAACTTCAGTATTTCCTGTGATACAATTTTAACAGTAATAGTAACAAAAAAGTTAATACTACTATTTGATTATAGCTGTAACAATCTCTCTCATCTTGCTTTCAGTATGGAGTCACTGCCAGCTATAGCTGAACAAGAGGAACTGGACAAGCGAAGAGCAGAAGATGACTTGCTCTGAAGGCACATTCTTGGTGAGGAGGTGGGCAGGATGGAGGTAAGCAGCTGTTTGCTCAGCAAGAAAAATCTAGACTTTCCTGGACCTTTCTGGTTGTGGTGATGGGATTTTACTCCCTCTTTTACCCTTTCCTAAACAGTGCTTGGGTGACCAGGACAAGCACTGAGTCTAAGGGATTACAAGAAATTCAGTGTAACTCTCCCTCCTGTCCCATCTTCTCTCACGTTACAGTACAGCAGTTCTCAAGATAACCAGAGATTCAGCAAAGGTTTTTCTCAGCAACGAACAGAAACTGCAATTTTTAACTCTGTATTGCAGCAGGAAGTGTGCATAGTTTCACACTACAAAAATAAAAGTAAATCCATGGCATCAGAGCATGTTCCCCTCCTGGATTTTAAAGCTATGCTGAAAATACATCCAAGAACTATGCAAAGTTCTGAGAAACTCTTCAACTACATCTCTGCATTCCTCCCACTACAACTACACTACATTTATCCATTTTTCCTACTTCCTCACATAGTAAAAGAGCATAGGGCTTAAAAAGCAACTAAGACTACAAACAGCCCCACCTGCAAGGGTCTCTCTGTGGTGTAAACGTGTAACCTGGGCCTGGTGAAGCATACAAGTGTAGACCCCATTTGAAGAAGTTATCTCAAGAGCCAGTGATAAAGCCAAGGTCAGCAGCCGCACCCTCGGCAGGAGCACCACGGGTGGCTCTATCCCAACGCAGCCTGACGCTGCAGCTCTAACCAGCGGTATCGGCACCAGAGAGGCCTTTTCTGGTTTGCCTGATAAAACGCGGCTTCGATTCGAAGCGTACTGAAGCTACTGCTTATTCTGCCGGCGAGGCACCTGCGCCACAAACTCTGGTGTCGACACCCCTGGCCCAGGCCCCCGAGCTGCTTGTCGCGGCAGCCCAGCCTGCCCGCGGTCCGTTTGCACTTCAGCGGCCCCCGCGGACGGACCCGCACGACAAGAAAGCTCCGGAACAGGCCCCAGGGGAGCCCCGGGGAGCTGCCCCCGCCGACTGCCGCCAGCACCGCGACACCTTCGCGCCACCCGCCACCGCCGCTTGCTCAGGGAGACAAGTTCCAGCGGCCCAAGGAAAAACCCCGCCGCGTTCGGCGGAGCGGCCCCAGCGCAGCGCCCCGTTCCCTGCACCCCCGAAGGCGGCGGGAAGACGGGCCGGGGAGGCGGGGGGGCGGGATCCAGTGGGACCTTCCTCTCCCGCCCAGCAGCGAGAGCCACCATCGCGCAGCACCCACCTGCCCACCCACCTCAGCCGCGTCCCCTTGGAAAGCACGCGCACCACGGCGAGTCTCGCTTCTCCCGGCCCCACACGGCGCTTCCGCCCGGCACGGGGCCCAGCCCGGCCCCGCTTGGCCTCGCCCCCTCGGGCGCAGGGGCGGGTCGCGGCCCGGCTGGCCGCGGAATCGCCGTCCCCCGCGGGGCCGCCGCGGCCGCTGGGGCCGGTGTGGCAACGAGCACAGCGCTGGTTCGGGCGCGGTGGCTCACCCGGGAAAGGCAGGGCTCAGGCCTAGAGCTGGCAAACGCTGTCGAGAAGAAGCAGAACCAGGAAAAAGAAGCAAGCAAGAAAAATCCCGCCTGTCTGAACGCCCCTGGACTTTGAGAGGTAGGGGGAACAAAGGTTGTGACCCAGCCAAGGACTTGTTGGAGACACGGCCATGTCCAGCGATTACACAAGCTCCCAGGCGGGCTCAAAGCTTACCTGAAAAACTATGTAAAGCATCTGAAGTCTCAGTACTTTGGGCCTCTACACTGTCTTGGTGGATCTGAACTTTTACCAAAGGGAAGAAATCTAAAAGTGTTTTCACTGCCAAGCCATCAGTGCTGTTCCAATCAATATACATCGTGTTGCTTTGCAACACGTAATGGAAAATAAAGGGGCTTCAGGGCTAGCCGCAGACTTCTACCAGTGTGCTAGGGTGTGATAAATGGAGGAAACCTGGTGCCTGAGCTTCCCACTGCTTTCTCAGAAAAAATTATGCCATTCCCGCAGCATTCTTCCTCATAACAATAGCAATGCTTGTGACTAAGCAGCTTGTGATAAAACTGAAGAAGATATAGATAAATGTCCTCAGGTGTCCAGTAAAGATTTCAGAAAATAAACCTAAAGATGTGTACAAAATCAGAAAATGATACTATTTTCAAAGCTGCATCGTTACAGAAAAACTAGTCTTTGGTACATATATTCAGCATTCATTGATGTTCCTTCTGTGCTTTGTGTCATGTTAAATACCTGTGTGCACACCTTTGTGACTTACTAATCATCAAACACAGCAAAACTCGTTTGAGCAAGGATTTGACCCTGCTTTCAGCAGGGGGGTTGGACTAGATGACCTCTAGATGTCCCTTCCAACGCAGACATTTCTATGATTCTATGAAGGACTGTAGTATCAGAACTGGTTTCAAACTGCTGGAAGTTGGGTTTAACAACCTTTGTTCTTGCTAAGGACACAGCAAATGGTATGTCCACTAAAGCCGATGAAACAACTCACACGAGCAAGGATCCATCCCGGGGAATGGATTTGTTTGCAAAAAGAATTTGAAGCATTTCAGCAGCTCATAATTTCAAGGCAGGAATTGTATCTGAATAGATTTTTGTACAACACCTAACACATAATATACCCCAATCACATAGTGTAATTAGTGTTACTGAAATAAAACTATAATTATTTTCTATTGCCATTTTGTTGTTGTTTTTGTATGGCATTCTAATTCTTCTCTGAAGCCAGTTTAGAATGAAGGTAGACCTATTAAGTTAGTAGAGTTAAACTAAACCTACATTATTACACTTGAGAATAAAAGCTGGTAATTGATTTATACACAGATCTCAGAAGTAGACCTGGAAACACCAGAAAGCCAGGAGAAAGGCCATTTTCATTAGTTGTAGGAAAGATATAAAGCGAAGCAGAAATACTGTTAGAAATTGTATGAAAATTACCCTTTCCCTTGGATCTGTTTTATGGGTTCTGGAAATTTAGATCGATTTATGTGACTTTAAAAATTCTTCAGAAATTGGGAAAGCTTGTATGTTCCCAGTCTTTGAATTGTGAGGCCAACACACTATTTTTTTCCTACCATTACTGAATTCCCCTAATTCTAAGGAAGGTACAGAAAGAAGATATGAAGAAGGGAGGAGGACAAGAAGTGAGATAAGAGGAGGGAAGGAGGAAAGAAAAAGGAAAAAGAAAAAAAAAGAAAACAAAAAAAAAGAAAAATAAAAGGAGAAAAAATAAAGAGGAGGGGGAAGGGAAAGGAGAAAGAAAAAGAATTTAAAAAAGGAAGAAGATAAAGGAAGAGAAAATAGAAAAAAAAAAAGAAAAGAAAAGAAAAAATTAAGGAAGGGGAGGGAGAGGGAGAGGAGAGGAGAAGAGAAGCCAATATTTCTTGTAAACCCCAAATCACTTCAGAGTGGGGAGAAGAGGTGCGTAAGAGTGCAAAACCAGGACCGCAGTCAGGAAAGCAGGAGTAAACTTGTGCTCAAGGTCTATTCTCACCTCAAAGTTCAGTAGCAGTATAAAGTGCCTGTAGAACATTTGAAAACTGCTGTGACCTAAGTGACGTTAGATACATAATGGTGGTGATAGTTGCTCCTGGGGGGCCCATTCTCACTGTCCTTACTCATGTGAATTGTCCCTTTGATGCTAATAGGATTACTCTTGTAAATCAGGGATGCCATATCAGCCCGATGGCCAGGGTTATACTGATCATGAAGGGCTTGATCTTGCAAACCTCATTCATATGAGCAACCTTTTTTCATGACAATTTTCCCATTGACTTGAAGAACTATCCATATAGCCAAAGACAACAGAATCAGGACTCAAACTCAGGGTCAGCATAAAAGTAGGAATGCAAGAGTTTTTCATTTAACCTCCAGCAAGGAATAGATACTCCCCAAGAAGGCCAGGTAAGTGTGATCATTCTCTTTTGACTGCAGGGAAGGCAAGGAAGGAGCATGTATTGATCAGCCTTGTTCCATCCTGTCTACTTCTCTGACTCCATTATTTCACCATAATTAGAGTGGTAAAGAAGGTACCAACAATACATTTTCACCACAACTGAAGCCTTTGTTAACCACCCTCTTGCTGACATAAATTAGTTGTTTCCTCAAATAGGTCTTCTGTAAAATCGATAAATTATGCCTCCTGCATTAAATAAACCAATACTTTACAGAGTAAA
Organism: Megaceryle maxima; assembly: GCA_024605025.1. Lineage (NCBI taxonomy): Eukaryota > Metazoa > Chordata > Aves > Coraciiformes > Cerylidae > Megaceryle > Megaceryle maxima. The sequence continues at coordinate 78,255 of JANHGN010016584.1, forward strand.
ACAAATCATGAACAGTAACATCCAGTCCATATTTTAACTCAAAATCTGAAATACTGTTTAAATGCCAGAAGGGAAGTGTTGCTAAAATGTTTAGTGTAACAGACCACGAGTCAGGTTTTCTGCTACTCCATTAAAACCTACACCCTCTGGTTAGAAAGCAGTTTCGCTATATCAAATGTTGACACCTGTGTAATTTCATTGTGATTCACATGCTTCTGCTTCAGAAGATGTCACACTGCTGTCTGGTTTCTCTGGGGAACTGCTTCAAAAACAGCCAGAAAGGATTTTTCTTCAGTTAGGAACACTTCCTGCTGGGTATAGCTCAGTGAAGGCTTCTCTGGAGTAAGCTGCCTTTTGGTTGAGCTTCTAACTCCAAAAGAGCTGTGTCCATCCATCCGCCCCTTTTATTCATGGAAATGCTGAGAGGACAACAGTTCTCAGTAGTGGGGTTTGGGGTTGGTTTTTTTTAGAATTCTTACATATGAGAGGGAAACAATAGTGTATGATCTAAGTGACCAGTCACAGTGGGTGGTGACCAACAAGCAGTGACAGAAGGTGAAAGGATACCATCTCCACAAAGCACAGGAATGGTATTATCTGCTCATTGTCTGCTCAGTTATACATCATTAATACATTATTCAAAAACCCCATGAAATTCATTTACTGGTCATTTAAAGAGACAGTGGGTAAGCTTATCCTCTAAAGTTGCTTTTCTTCTTCCATCAAGTAACACCGTTGCTAGAAGGAATGTGCAAGACAGGGATAAAAAGTCAGGGTGTGGACATTTCATAAGAAATACTCCGACACATGAAAAGTGTCTGTGGACTGTTGTTGTACACAGCTTGATGTCCCAGTTGAGGAACAACTCAGAAAGGGACTGGCGGGCATATAGGCAAACCTTTTCAGTAAGTCTATATATAAGCACATCATGGACCATTTTTGCCTTGATTCCTCTTCCACTGCATATGAATGCTGCAGCAACAGTCTTGCTTCTGAAAGTAAGTCTGCAGCACAGAATTGCCTTTGCGGCTGACAGTAATGCATATGTAGTGAGGTATTTAAAGTCCCATCCTGTACTGAAGGGAAAAAGGCATTTACCTCAGCTTTTGGGATGCTATTCCATCTGTACAATTGTTCTTATTAGAAAAGCAATATATTGTATATCATTAAAGACCATGAGAGAGTCAATATCATTATAATGCTCAGATGTGCCAGTAAAGCAGATTTTGCAGACACCATGGTAAGAGACTTTTAAACTAATCCAGTGAGAAGAGTTATTTGTTAAGCATTATTAAATACACCTTGCAGTACAAAATCTGATCCTTTAGAATAACACTGAAGTAGCAGGAAGAGAAAAATATTCATTATAAAAGCAGAAATATTATCAACTTTCACTTTCCAGACTGAACAAAGTATAGAGAGCAAAAATATTTTTAAGATGTTGAGGTTTTAATCATTAATAGAAGAGCCCGATAGGATTTCCTTGTTATTGTACTACTGCTCTGCTCTAAAGGGACAAGAAAATGATAAAGCTGGAGACCAAACGGGAAGGTTTCTTGCTACAGTGCCACTCCAAATGCACACAGAAGGCTTACAATCAATTTGAGCAAGCTACTGAGAAGACACAGATGATAAAAAGTATCTAGCAAGAAGTTATCTCTCTGCAGACAAGAGGTTCCTGGAAGTAAATCAACAAAAACTTTACAGATATTGGACATACTTGTAGACCTACTGACCTGGTATGGCTATAGACAAATAGGAAAAGTCATAAAGTTAACTTTTAAAGTGCTCCCAAATCATACTGTGAGGTTTTTATACTCATGCTGATGTAGGTATTTATGTAAGGCAGTGAAAGAGCTAAGCCCTGTGGATTGAAGCAAGCTCACTTTTCCATAAGGGTACTAAACCACTCTCTAATGGTCTGAACCTTTGATCACTGTTAGTCTTAACTGGATTCCTATCACAGTTGGGTGTCAGGAGGCTAAATGATCCTGTCGCTCATTATTAGTCATCTAAAATTGGAGTTTCTAAGACTTTGTATATATATCTAAGATTTGTACATATATCACCTTTGGGATGTGAGCCACATTTAGCTTCTGCCTGGCAGTTTGGAGATGCTTATGAGAGCTGAAGGCGAGTAAGGAGAGGTGCACTCCTGCGGAAGTGATTATTTTTGAGTAGTAACCATCTGAAAGAAAAAACTTAAGTGTTCCGTGTAAGCAAGATATTGCTTAGTAATAATCACCTGTCCTGCCAACTGATTTGTATCACTGATCTGGGATCCTGTAGAAGTACTGGATCAGGATGTGAGGAGAAGAAACAGCCTTCCCAGCTTTTGGATGTCTATTATCATCCTTCAGGAAATGAAGGCTAGAGATTCCTGCCTTCAGCATTCAGCTGTTTCCAACTCTCAAGAAGTTGTGTAATAAATGTTAAGTGAGTATATTCTTCTGAGTGAGGAAAGAGTGCCCAAAGTGTGCTTGTGTGGGAGTTAAATTTGTGCGTGAGTTGTTCTTATGTAAGGGTTAAGAGGCAAACTGTGTAGTCAGAGTGAGCCAAGCGTCATTGTTTTAAAAAATCAATTATCTGCAATTATAGGGTCTAATCCAACAGTACTTTTGCAGTGTGCAAAGCCTTCCCAGGTAGCATAGCTGTTTTTACTAGCAATGTTGCCACCCCCCAGCTCTCTGTGCAAAGCCAAGTTTAGAGTCAGCAAAATTACTTGGAACCAGCACATTTTATCCCCAACAGGCCAACCAACCACAATTAAACTGTATTACCATGCATTTGGCTTTAAACAGGTTCCTTTACTGTAGTATATAAAAGGCTGTAAGGAGAGACAGCAAGGGAAAGGAGAAGACAAACATTTCATATTTAATGGGTTAAAGTCCTCCCCGATGTAAGTCCATTGACTTCAGTTGGCTAGGAATGAATACAGACAATTCAATATTTAACAATCAGCAACTTTTGCTTAGTTGGCAAGAAAAAGAACAATTTAAGGTCCAGACCTTTCCCTGTGCTCTTTCTGTTTTCCTGAATCTTCACTCAGTTGCAGTAGCTCTCTGCAAACAGGAACGACACTCTGCAGGGTTGACTGTTGGGCATTTTCTGCTGCGGTGCAAGATTACTCCTCGTGGTTTTATGGTGCAGCAGTAGACTTTAATAGTCACCTGAGACAATTATTCAGATACTGTATTGTGCAGTAAGATTGCTTTTGAACAGCTGCAGAAATACTTAGCAGAGACACACTCCCTAAAGCCCTGGGATGGGAAATAAAAACAAACAAACCACAGCAGCAAGACAAGAGTCTGCATCTTACTCTGGCTTTTAACTTGTAAAAAAAGGAGTGTGATTAAGAAGTTAACTGGGACAGGGACCATTTTTCATTTAGCGTTCCAGTAATAATAGTCTACAAATTTATATTCAGTCACTAACTATTTATATTCAGTCACCAAACACAAGTTCTCTTTGGGTAGAGTTCTGACCCAGTGTATGGTACTTTGCCAGGCAATTCTCATTAGAAAGATAAAGAGATGATAAGATAGGGTTGCAATTATTCTCTTTCATAGTGATGATGTTCTTTGGTGCAATACCATTTACAATGAACATCACAAAATCATATGTTCCTTTGGTAGAAATGGGCAATTTTCTTTGTCTTAGCTTCAACCTCGCCATTCTGATGAGTACTGTGCCTTAACAAAAATACCATTTCTTTTTCTTCTCCCCAAGCCATGATAACTAGTGTTTTTCTGTTACAGTCTGTTTCAACTAATTAATATACTTGCTATTGCAATTCTGAGTAGTCCTGGTGAAACTCTTTTGGCCGATACAACAAATTGTGGCTTAGCTTGATGCTCTATGTTAAGTCTCACTGTACAAAGGGATATTCAGTTGCACTGTCTACTTAGCTTGAGTAAAGATTGCTTATAAACACATAAAATTTTATGGAATCTTTTAATAGGTGTCTGGTCATCAAATTCTGCCTCCAGCTCTGGACTCAGGAGGATCTGGCAGTATAGCAGAGGGAGACAAGTACTCTTGTTTAGTTTGGTCTCTGAGAAGGATCCCTGCTTCTTTTTTTCTGCAGTTGGTGGGGCTCGGTAGGCTCTGCTAACCCACTCCTCCGCTGTATCATAACCACTTTTCTCTTAAGACACAGTCTGAACATTTCCTCAGCATTTTCTCCCAGGATTACCCTGAAGGCAAAGTCAAGCTTGGACAATGTTTTGTATTAAATGCAGTGCATGATATGTTGGGAATTTAGTGGCTGAAAGACTGCTTGTTCACTTTTTACCGATGTGTGCTTCAGTGAAATTGCTCTTGATTTATAGCTGGATAAGCAACATCAGAATCAGACCCTTGCTGCTCATTTCTGTGGGAAGAGGAGTGGGCCTTACATGCTCTTGTGCTCATTATATACCTCAGTATCAAGTCTCACAGCTTTGATTCATAGTGTTCTCTTTAATTTGTACATGCAGGCTTCCAGACTAGATCACACAGCAGCAGGATAACAATCCTCAGGAGAGCATTTCAGTTTGAGAAATTCATGAAGAGGGTGACTTTGCTACTTACTTTCAATGACACTTGTGGAATAGGAAAGAGAAAAAGTGAAGGGAATGGAATTGCCAGCCTGTTTCAAAATCTATGCTCTGTTATACAGCAGATGACAAATAGCATCCTCAATAACATAGTTCTAGTAGCTGTGAGAGTTTTTGTGGGGTTGTTGTTTTTTCCCCACTGTAATCTGTCTTTTCACATTTAGGGCAAGTTTTTCTTACCTGTGTGCACTGCACATGGGAGCTCTGAAATACTCCTTTGTGCCCTTCTGCAGACAAGGTATCCACAGGCCTTGCCTGGGGTGGAGGTAAGCAGGAGGAACAAAGCCTCTTTCTGCCATGCAGCAGGGAAAGACCTTGAATTCACCCCTTTCCCTCTCTCATCTCCAGCACTCTGACCAAGAGTGTTGAAATCAGAGCGGGAGAGAAGTCATCACATTGTGAAACATTATAGATCTAGGGCAGATCACTTCCTCATGGACCAAAGCCAGATTTCTTTCTGCTGCCTTTCCAAGCTATGAAAAAATTATATGTGCCTCCTTACATGGAAAGGATTGCAAAGCAATAACATTGTCTTCTTCCAGCAGGAATACAGCCACTTCCCTATTGGCTAGGACATTTTACTGAGTATATCTAAGTATATTGAAGATGAGGGAAAAATACTTCCTTGACAGTAGCTATAGTTAATAATCAGTATATGTATATGTGTAAAATGACTGCAGGAGTTTTTTAGTGAGAGGGGATGGGAAAGTGCTCCTAAAAGAAAAAATCATCAGCTTTCTACTTTGAGGACAGCAGGATTTTGTCCCTTTTCATGGAAGATTATCATCCCAGCATAGCAGCTACACCAAGAGTATGGGGAACTGAGCTCTCCATGCTATTCAGCTCATCCTAATTTCCACACGTGCATATTTGCAAAGGGCAATATTGGCCTCTAATGGCAGCATGAAATGTTTTTGTAAAAGAAAATTTACTTTTTTGTGAAGCTGAGTAAGGGGTTTTGGTGGGATTACAGGGATTAAGGGGTTGGATTCAATGATCTCCAGTGGCCCCTTCCAACCCCTACCATTCTATGATTCTGTGCTTCTACATGTTGAAGAGAGTTGGAGAAATGTGATTGACTGTATCCTAAGAACAGAACAAAGCAAAGGTAGCTGGCATCCATATCATATGTCATATTGCCCTGGCAAGTGTCCCAGAGTATGTAGATCATGACCTAGACTTATAGTTCTAGTGATGTAAAGAAGCTACAAGAAACTATAAACTGAGGATGTGTATATTGTGAGGATGCGTGGAAAAAAAAAAAAGTGAAATGAATCACAGAGACCTATGTTCCCAATGCTACTGGGAGGTGTCCCTTAAAAGCATTTTGCTTTCCAAGAATCCTGGGTTAGAATGCAGTCAGATAAGGGATGTGATGTATGTTTAAGAGAAGACAAAAATGCAGTAAAGTTACTTCACTACTTTTAGTGATATTGCATATTTGCTTTTCCATAATTCATGTTTGAGTGGATATCTATTTGGGCACTGCAATCCAATAGAGACCCAGGTACTAATGCATCTTGATTTCAGAATTAGTTCCTTTGCTTTGATGGGGCTTCATTCCATCCTCACTGCTTCTTTTAAAGGGGTTGTTTATTTTGTGATGTATTTCATTTCATGTGTACACTCACACTGTTAGTGTTTGTGGGACTATGCTTGAAAATGGTGCTTTTACTAACAAAAAGTAGTTATATGTGTGCAGAACCAATCATTTACTGCCTTGTCTGAGAAATTAATTTGTTATTGTTTCATCAGATGATCTTACTGACAACAATTGTCAAAAAGTTATTCAATAGAGTCATATTCATGCCTTTTATATATTTTCTTCCTGAAACCTTATAGCCCCTTTGAGCTCAGAGAAATCATCTAGTAAACAGATCTCTAGCAGGAATTTTTCAAAGCCCTTCTTTAACCCTTTTAAGGGACTTTATGTGTGTATGTATTTTTATGTTTTGTGCTGTACTGTTCAGACTCAGTGAGGGGTCGTGAAGAATAATGATCTTGCTCAGCTGTGCACAGTATGGAGCACTATACATAGAGTCACACTGAAGCCAGCTATGCAGTAGTTCATGAGATACAAACAAATAAAAGCTGATACAATAATAATAATAATATAGTCCATGTGGGCCAAGTACTGAGTAGAGAGTTACTAAATGAGGTAACTAAATCTGAGGTGGGGCAGGCGAATGGCAGTCTTCCTAAAAGGGCAGGTAATACTTAGTCATTCACTCCCTCCTTATTCCAAGGACAGGAATAGAAAAGCTTGTTATACCCACCTTAACAATGACCTGAATGAACTACAAGAAGAGGTGAGAGAATAACCAGACAATGACGACAACTCAGTTCTTGGATCCTTCTGTGAAGCCTGACAAAACTGTTGCTGAACAGTCACATACTGTCGCTTTCTGGGAAGTGAACTAAGATCCTGAACTTGTTTCAACAGCCAGCTGAACAATTAATTGTCAGATGATGACTTTTGGTCACTAACCATTCTGACATTATGATAGCAGGGAGGAAGATTTGATGCTCCACTTTTATCTTATGGACTTCATAAATGTCTCTGTGTGCTTTTGATCTTTCAGATTGTGATCCAAAGTCGCTGAAAAGACCAACTACTTTAGACCTTGTGTTCAGTAAATATTAAATAGCTTTTTCCAGAAAACTTTGTATCTAAAGTCAATAAAGTTCAAGTCCCTGAATCATATACAGTCCTCCTAGCTTCATGTCCACTGGACTTTGGTGACCTACAAACAAACTGTTTCACCTCAGTAACTCTGTTGAAATCTTTGCTGAGTACCACACCCAGGTGTTCACAGAGTGTGTTTATCACATGTATCTGTTATTATACTTAATCCATGCTTATGAACGGGCAGCCTTTTGAATAGGAGGCTTGAGATGTGCTTACTCTAGGATGGAAGCCAAATTCTTTCTTCCCTTGCAGTGAAACTGACTGGTCTTCCTAGGCAAGACTGCAGGATTTGCCCCTTAACTTCATGACAGTTACGTAATTAACTCGTAACAGAGTTAAGTGACTATCCCTAGTTTGATGGTGTCAAACAATGGCTACAATGGCTAGAGATAACTTACCAGGATAAACACCAGTGGGACAAAGATTCCATCCAGTAAGTCCATGACAGCTGGGACTGGCTTATCTGATGATGACATCCCTTATAGAGCAGCAAATTTAATTTTTCACTTCTGCACTTTTGTGCAATAGTTTTCACAAAAAATACTGGTTGGCTTCTTGTGTAAATTCCTTAGAGAATCAAAGTTCATTATATAACGCTGGAAGGAAGGAAACTAGTATTGTATTGTAATGCCTTTCTGCAGAATGACTGGTAGTTAACATTTTTTCTTAGAGATTTTCTTAGAGTCTTTATATCAGTTTGATTTATGTATCTGCAGTAGTGAAGGATTAGGACAGGTTGTAACAAAATATGGTTTAATTTCTGCACTTTTTGTTGTGGCATCAATACTCTAAATGTAGTGTGCTTTATTAAAAATAACATAAGTTATTTGATATTTTAACTGGAGCAGTAGCTACATGTTCCAGTTTAGCTACATGCTTTAAAAGTGTAAAATAAAAGTCAGACCTGTCACAACACCTGATAGTGGATATATATGCTTAACTGTGCAATTCCTTTAATGTCAATAATGTGTAAAATGTGCACAAATTTAGACGTGACCATAACTCATTGCAAGATCGAGGCTTACGCTGGAGAAGTAGTAATTTTTTTTTACTTTTACTACTAGCTTAACAAGCAGTAAGACAGGGTGGTGGGAAGATTATATTCCATACATGCTGAGGCCTGATTATGTATTGTGGAACCTAGTGATGATTCCTGTTACATTTGTAAACAGGAAATACCCGACAGAAACTATAGAGCTATTTGGGTAGCATGAATTGAGGTATTTATGGAAGATCCCCGTGTTGGCCTTATGGGGGCTGAGTGAGTTGAATTTCTCCCACAGTGCTTAACTTCTTCCTTACAGCCTGGAGGTATTGACTTACACAATTCAGTGTTGTTAATTCTTGTGATCATGTTGCAAGTTCTGTGATACTTGATGTTTTCCCTGAAATCCAAATCCTTCAGGCAGGTGAACATGTGAGAATTTCTCTTGGTAATCCTTTGTGCTAATAGGGAGTTTAAAAACGTGACCGAGTACAGTCCTAAAGGTAAACCATCAGAACATGTAAGACTGAGGAACAGTGGTCTCATTTAAAAAAGGAAAATCCATTATAAATGTTTTCACTTACAGACTTTGTTTTTTCTAGATCTGTTTTCTGTTTGTTTGGCCTTTTTTAGGGTTTTTGTTTGTTTGTTTGGTTGGTTGGTTTTGTTTTTCTTTTGTGTCAAATTGGTTTACTTCCTGAATCAGTTATTTTGATTTTGGCTTGGGTCAAAAATTTGGCAACGATTTCCCCTCTTTTATTTTAATTAGATGATCCCTGATTTTTATATTCTTTATTAAAAGAATATTTAAAAAAAAGAAAATTCTGCAAGGCCTACTTTTCTGGTCAGTACAGAGTGCCCTCAGATCACATTGCTCTTAATGGGAATTAATTGTATCACACCCATAGACCTTGAGGAAATTTTGTAGATATTAGATTCTTAAACATCTGTGGTATTTTATTATTGATTAAAGAATGAGAGGAAATCTCATGGCTTAAGACCTTGTGCTGGGATTTATGAAATATTTTTTTTCCTGTGTGACCCTTTGCATTTCATTGAATCTGTCTTTTGGTTTCCCATCCGTGAAGCAGAGAATAATGATGATTTTTTGCTGCTGCTCTTTGTCCATCATACCTACTTAAGTACTTCACTCTTTGGAACAGGTCTTGTAACTTGCTAGAGCAAAGAATTCTCATTCTGAGTTAGGATATGGAGCTGTAATACAAATAATTACTATCAGCATTGAACAGTCAAAGGTATTACATCCAAGATGCATTTGGCCTGAGGCCCACATAGTTCTTAAAATGATGGATTTTTAATTGATTATTTGGAATGAGACCTTTTCTCAGACTAGCTAAATCGCTTAAGACCCACGCATGCTAGCTATATTTAGAGACGAGGAGGTGGCAGAGTAATTCTTAAAGTGCTCCATTTCTAATAACCCAGGTGAGTGACAGTCTGTGAGTGCTGCCTCTTTTAAAACAAACATGACTCACAGCCCCCCAGGCAGCAAGCATGTGCTGGTTAGAAATTGTATTGAACTGTCCACATTCAAGAAACAATGAAATACAGCCGTAATCATAAACATATAACTGAATAATTTCAGGTTAGTAGAAGAGGGTAGGCATACTGATGGCTTGGCCTGCAAAAAGGTTGTGTAAAATCTGGGTGAGGGGTATTAAGGTGAGTCTGGAGTAAACAAGGTGATATTTTCATCCCACAGCACATTTTGGTGCTTTCAGAAGCAGAGATGTAAGTGAAGTATGTTATGAATTGTTATGAATTCTGCAGAAACTACAGCTTTATAAGAATAAGATTATCTTCAGTGTCCAAATCAAAGGCAAACTGTAAATGAACTTCTAGATGCATTGGTATTTCATTCTTATTGAAACGGACCCTCACACGGAGGCTGTTTCATAGGCATTTCTTGTCCCAAAGTGGCACCCATCAATGATCTTTCCCTCTCTCAGAGAATGTACATGGTGGAATGATGTCCTTAGAAACTTCCAGGGAGGCTCAAGGTAGGAGTATCACCCTAGACTTTTCACATCTCTGACCAAAGCTAAAAATAAGCAGCAAAACAGGGAGAAGCTGGTTTCCCAACAGGAGAATTCTGCTGTCTTCTTGAAAGATGCTTTGTGACTTGTGCTCCTGGGGACAATGAGCCCAAGTGATTCTTGTGTCCTAAGTTTGTCTCTGACCTCAGCACCCAGACACATTGCACTGTTTGCTGTGAGATTACCCAAGGCATCTCTGGGAAGACATTATTGCCAGGAACTCCCACTGATGCAACAACTTCCATCACAAGCTGAAAAGTAAAAGCTTGCTTCACTCTCAACTGCAGTGACAACACTCAGCCAGGCTCTGGAATAGCTGCTTCTTTGTTGCAGCAGATTTTCATTAAAGAAGTTAATGGCTATGTGGAAAAAAAAAAAAAATTAAGCTGGTTCTAACTACGTACCTTCTCAAGGGAGTTTCACTAGAAATTAGATATGGTCCTTCTTCCCCAAAATCATTGCCTTTTTCATTTCTAAGAATTTGCATTCAGTTAGCACAAAGTGACATTTTTGTGTAGTTTGCCAGTTAGGGCAATACACGTAACAACACTGAAAACAAGTTAGATCGAAGACACAATGCAGAGGCTTTGGTTCAGAATTTTCCCCCTTGCTTCCTTAGTAGCAAACATAATATTGATTTTATATTTGCCTCCTGGTTTTGTTTCTTGGCATTGAACCCAGTGACAAGTGAGAACTAGGCATAATACTTGCTTTACAGCAAGTGCACACCCAGTTCTGCTACTCCTAGTGAGAACTTCTCATGTCAAAAAATCAGGTAAACATTACTCAGTGGTTTCCCATCAGACCAGGAATCTGTGCATTTTAAATCATCTTTTTCATGTGGACTTGAGGGAGCCTGTCAGCCCTGGAAAATAAAGGTCCAGCACGACGTAGCAAGGATTTGGTTGTGGAAGCTGTTCAGTGTCCTCCTGCCTATCTGCAAATGTGCCTTCAACTCTGATCCACTTCACAGGGTGGTGTCTCATGTAATCCTTTGTCTTTCTAAGATTTAATGTGTAAATAACTGTATAATACTTATATATAATCTCTCCCCTTGATGTAAATAGGCTGCCAAGCTCTGAAACTACCAGGGTGTTCTAAATGTAAGTTTCATCTGGTTCCTGAGGGTGTTGAACAAGCTAAGATCAGCTTGATAAAAGTATGGGAAGACTGAGAATTAGTAATACATGCAATGTGTAAGGATTTATGTAATATCTTTTTAACTGGCAGTATTTTGTTCAAGCTATTGCCTAAGATTCAGATTCTGTTCTACTTTCAGAAGTTCCTTTATTTCCACACCACTACAGTTAACTATTTATTTGTGGCTAACCAAATTGAATTACATATTGTCTTTGTTAGTTTGGGTGGTCAGTTTACAGTTACTAAATATATAAAGTGGAAAATTTAACATCTTTTCCAGACACTTGTTCCTCAAAATGAATAATTCTATACATAATATTCATTGTCTCTGTAAATATCCAGTTGCTTTTTTGTATCTTGTCAAGTTCTTGGCTTCCAAAAGAAATTAATTTTCAAGTCAAATTATATGCTGGGTAAAAAAGGTATTGCTTTTTCAGGGTTGGATTTTATTCTTCCTAATGGCATTGAATTGAATTTGTCTTCTGATACTGTGTTATGAGACAGTGAGAAAATAAGCTCCCTATATCTTAGTTACTGATACACACTTTCAGGATTATCCATTTCATAAAGGATAGTCTTATTATCCTTATTTAAATAAGACACAACAGTTTCAGGGATAGATGCAGTGATTAGCAGATGAATCATACTTGCATTTCTCAGGCTCTTTTTTTTTCCCTTAATATTTGTTTCCATCACATCCAACTTCCAAAAAGGGCTTTCAGTCTGGGGCCTGTGCCACTCTCCTCCTTCTTCTTACCTGCTATACTGAACCCTTCTCTTCCAACCACACTGGCTCCAAAGTCCAGTAGCAACAGTGGAAGATTCCTGTTGATAGCAAAAACCCTGTAATCAGGTCATGGTGCAGTGTTAAAGGCACAGTTCTCTTCTGAGTTCTTTCTCCCTTTCTAACTTAGCCTGGTAATGTTTGGCACTGTTTCCAGACTGCTTCAGTCTCTCTGCCCAGAATTTAGTTTTATCAATGTATGTAGAAAAAGAATAGTACATGAAGTGACCTTTTCTCCTAAACCCAGGATTCTTTCGGTGCCTGTTTATTCACTTTTAAGTTTCAACTTAATAGGCTGTTGCCCTGAGTTGTAATTTCTGTTTCCTACAAGAACTAACTTGTTTCATTTGTCGGCCCTCACGATACAAGACTTTCCTCCTGAAATCATATCCCATATAAGCCATTAGTCTAATCAGTCCTGCTCTTGAGGAAGCTGATAAATCAACAGTAATCTAAACCCCAGCCTCTCTTCAAGTGCCAGCCAATGTCAAGGGGCTTTGGAATTCATGCTGTTCTGTGTAATGAGCTCTGCCCTGGGAGGACAGAGAAAATACAGCTTGATAGCTGATGAGTGTTTGAGATTCCTTCTCCTTCTGAGCAGGAGTGTGATTTTCCCACATTTCAGTAAAATACTTAAAAGCTAATTTAGTCAGTGTGTTGGTGATGGTTAGATGTGGATGCTTGACCACTAAAAACTGAACTGGCAAGTTACACGCTCCTTTCTCCTTAAAGTCACTTAAGAAAAGGGGAAATGATTATCTAGAGTGAGCTGTCAACCTTTATGCCAGCTTTCCTCCTGATATGATTTATAAAACAGCTAAGATAACCTCTGGGGGGGAGCTTTGCAATGGAAATAGCAAGTGATTCTTATTCTAATGAACATAACACTGTCACAAGTTTAAAGTTCAAATCTGAGGTATGAAGGTTTGGGGGAAAAAAGAGCCTGTAAAATATGAATGTGACAGCATATGTGTTCATTGCCTGCACTGTGTATGAAACAGGAGAAATAGGCAAACTATTTTTCTAATGAGGTTTAGAATATTTTTCAGTCTTTATCAGGCAGAAGTTCCTCAATATGGGTTGTTTTATTGTTACAGTGTTGGATTTTTTTTTTTGCTTCACACTCTTCCTGATTGAGACAAGGCACCCCTTGGTCCTTCAGCTTTGCAAAAATGTACTGTCACAATTGGGACTCATTAAATAAATCTTTGTTGGTAGCTGCACCTGAGAGGCAGAAGGCTGAATGGACTACAGAAATTTAAACTTCTGGAGGTGGTTTGTCCTGACCAGCATTTAGAAACAGCAAATGAGGATTTATTGGAGAAGTTATTTCCTGCTATTCAGTTAAAACAAAGAAACAAAACAAACAAACCAAAACAAAACAAAACCAAAAAAACCAACCAACCAACCAAAACACAAACACCAAAAGGAAAAAACCAACAACAATGACCCCCAAAACAAACAAACAAACAAACAAAAAACCCAAAAGAACACACAAAAAAAAACCCAACCACCAAAACCAACAAACCCACCAAGGAAAAGAATGCCATTACTGGGTATCTGACAGCTTTCATTGATATCTGTCTGGTTTGTTTCAGAACTGCTTTAAAACAAAAACAGACCCTTTCTAGAAACTGTTAAATGCAAAACAAGTAAAAATTAGGAATTTTATAAATCAGTGGCAGCTTAACCTGCCCCTGAACTTACCCAGAATATTTCTTATGACAAGAGCTATATGAATGCAATTTAGATAGTCAGTGAACCATAGTATCTGAAGATTTACTGAGGCTGATAGTTTTTCACTATCTGGTCAGTATCTTTTTGTCTCAAGGCTAGAGTTGCACTGGATCCTTCCTATCAGCTGAAGTAGGAAGAGTCAGATGAGTAGACAAGGATAGTGAGCTAGAACTTTTAACAAAGTTGTAAAAACACTCTCAGTAATTCTCACTTTGAAGACTTGGAGGAAGCTCGCATGTTGAACTAGCTTCTGGGTGCATTGCCTGGTTGGAAATGGTGTGGTTATGTCTGATAGGGTTTAAGAACCCTGTGTTGGTCTCTTCCTCAATGGCCCAGCCACCCACATCTGGGTACAGAATGGGACAAAGTGCCTGTGGCAAACTCTTACTTATGACCTCAGAGCAATATCAAATGGATCAGAAATCCAGAAAATCCATTCTCCTGGTTTGGTGTGGTTTGTGTGAGCTGTACAGAAGGTGTTTGCAGCCAGTAGGAATATGTGCCGCTGCCATGCACCTGCTTGCTGTGAAGTCCTACCATGCTCAAGTTCCATAACTAGCAGCAATATTAATTTGATCCTACTAAGGTCTCCTTGTCACACAAAAGCTGTGCACTTACAAAAAGGTACTGAATAGCCTGACGACATAAAGAGTTAAAAAAAGAGGAAGTATAGAGCTAAGTTATATTTTCCATTGTGGCACATGATTGCACATCACTTGTGTTGTGAAAAACAGAATATAGTCTAAACTACTTTCAAAAAACACAAAAGACATGCTTGGGCAGTATTTTCTTAAGCCTTATCTCCTTAAGTAACTAACTTGTGGGACAGATGGTAGATAAAAGAAAGCTGGATCTCCAGAAAACCCCAACATCCTCTGAATTTTTGAGAAAAATAAAATGAACAGATCCTATCACACCCCAGCTGTTCCCAAATGGTAGACACTATCTCAGAATTAGGAGGTTCATATTTACTCTGGGAACCTGGCTGCATATGGGACTTACCTGATATTCAGGTGGCAGAAGCCAGGTGAAAAATACCCTCCCTGACCCTCAGTGGCACAAAATGCATGCTGAGTGGGGACAATGTAGCTCATTATTGCTTTTCGTGAAAAAATCTCCTGAGGTATGGTCAGGGCAGGTTTGGATTAGGCAATACAAAAGCCCAGTATCACAGCTTGTTGAAGAATCAGAAAAACACTGGAAATCCTTTGTTTTTCATCAAAGTTTGAATTTCCACAGGGAAAATAAAATCAGTAATTCCTGATAAATACCAAGCTCAGTATTAAAAAACTTTGAAGGTAATAAAACTAAGCAGCCTCTCTGTTTTCCATTAACAGGTGTCTGAAGCCTTTTTGGGTCTCCTACTGGCACAGAGAGATGCTAAATGCAGTATTTTGCCACCATCCTGGGATGATTTATGTTTGGAATATGATTTTTTATGCAGCTGTTATACCTCAAGTGATAAATAAGGCTTTATCTGTGCTCCAGAATTGTGCCACTTTAAATATACCACCGTAGTTAAAGTAATACAAGCCATTGGTTGTTGTTACAGCCCTGTAAAACAGCATTCAGTCATGTAGTCATCCCTGTACAGCAAGGGGAGATATCTGTGGTGATTTTCTACTGCATTGCACTCTGAAGTTTTTATTGGAGTTATGGTAACAGCTAGAAATAAAAAGGCAACCAAAATGTTACTCTGGGAAGGGTTTTGAGTGCAGGTAAGGCCAGATAAGAAGATTGTGAGTGTGAGTACAAACCACATTTTCCCGTTGCCAGGGATAATGGTTGCAGATCATGGGATGTATCAAATATCATGAATGATTACAGGAGTGTGGCAAAAACATTTCATCGAGGCAGGAAAATAAAAGGTTTCTGGCAGTAGCATCAGCAGCCTTACCACTGAGCACAGAAGAATTTCTCAAGATCCAGCTCTTGTGCAGAAAAAAAAAAAAAAAGTTTGCTAACTATTAGAAGTCACAGTATCGCCATGTTACAAAGCCACTACTGAGAACTGAAGTCTGTGTCGTAAGAAAAATGCTAAATATCTTGCAATACTGGGACTATAGTATTTGTTTTCTGATTTTAAATAAACAGTGAAAAACAATTCTTGCCAAGGGTTTCCAATAAGGATTACAGCTGGGCAAGGCTTATTTTAATGCCTGATTTTGGACAAATCCAATTCAGTTAAATTAATTGCCTTTTTGCAAGGCAGAGCAATTCAGAGAATGAGTACCTGGAAAAATTCTCCGGGTTCAGAACAGAAGTTATTCTTCCAACAAGACAGTCATCAACATAATGCTCAGTACCAGTGCCAGAAAGGCTTTAAACAGTGTGCCCCACACATCAAGCTTGATATGATTGTCATACTGGTGGATATTTTGAAAAGGCTTCTTTTTTTTTTTTTTTTTTTCCTCCCATATTAAATTTGGAATGCCTTTGATTTTATCCTTATGTAAGTAGAGTCATTATTTAGGATCTTAGTTTCTCTTCTGATCTTATTTAGGATTCTTCATTTCTATATTTGGCCATACTGTTGATTTGCAATGGAGCCACAAATTCTCTGTATCATAATTGACCCATCTCTAGTGTGGCAAATAACATTCCCTGCCTATCTGACAGAAGCATGCCAGACTTAATTAGCAACAGACAATATTTTCAAAAGTAACTATTTAGAGACATCCTGTGAAAACTGAGGCTCTCAAAGACTATCAGGTTGAGCCTCTGGATACGCATTCACACTTAAAACTTCACAAATAAGTTGTTGAAAAACAGATTGTGCTCTGATTAAGATGTGTTTTAAATCCACTACTATATATAATAATAAACATATTAATGGCCACTTGCATGCATATATTCTGAAACCTAACTCTTCCCCTTACTTGGTGGCAAAGACTTGAAATCTTGCATGTTCTTGGTTGATACTGTTATGTCTGTTTTCTCTTACAGAGAAAGGCAAAGTCTGCAAGACCTACTGAGTTTTACTTACAAAATTGAGAGGTGAAATACACTATGGACTATGTGAGCAATGAGGTTTTAAAACCTAAGATTCAAGCTTAGATCTGCTCAGGATTTTACAACTCCATGAAAGCATGTTTGTGTGACTGCCAAAATCTTTCATGGTGAAAAATATGTATCATGTTTTCATCACCAAACTGAAAGCAGCAGCCACTTGCACAGCACACACAAGTGCTATATAGCTGTTTTCATGATGGATCTCTTGCTTGCTGACCTGATTTCAACTGGTGTCAACTCAACACAACACTGTAAACTTCTTTGGATGATTAGAAAACATTCCTCTGAAGTATGTGAACAAACATGAGCTGCAAGCACTGTGTTGCAGGTTATCTTACAAATGTGAAGCCTCTGCAGTGGGACTATATAACTATGCTATTTTTTCTTCTAGCAGATGCCTGAGTATTAACAGTTAGTTGCAATCATATTAAACATCTGCCTGCCATTTTTTTCATCAGGAACTATGATTCTTTTATCTTGTTTGGAGCCAGACCAAGTTACGTGCTTTATCAACCATAAGCAAATAATAAATCAAACTATAAGTAAAAAAATTAAAAACTCATCTGAATTCAGTGTTTATTTTGATGTAGTAAGTTACAGTAATCTGGGAGACTCATTGCAAGTCTTCCATGGAATGAGAACATGAAATTATGAGAAGGCACTGGAACCAAAGGTGGCTTCCTCATCTCTTGATATGCTTGCCAGCCATGCTGAGTATGTGTCTGTATTTAGTAACTATATGTTCCTCTGAAATCTCAGGTTTGTATGCCCTGGAAGTATCTTTGAGTTTGTAGCACCTGCATTTTCAGAAGATTCCCTTTGCACAGAACATGCTCCATCCTCTCCTTGCTCCTAAGTGTGTACCAAAGTGCAGACAGCAACTACATACTTTTTTTTTCTGGTTTTAGTGCTTCTGGACATCAGAAGTTGCTGAGGCTTCAGACACTGGAACAAAGAGGAAAATTCTTATTTTCTACCTGTCCCACCTAGCCTGCAGTGTGGTGGAGAGGGTTAAAAAAAAAGAAAAACCAAACCATAATTCAGCTTCATAGATTTAGGCATTATTTCAAATTTGTGTTTGTGTCAGCTTTGGAAGAAGACTCAATATTTCTATCTTCTCCCCAGTGGAAACACCCATGGCTGGTGCATTCCAGCTGTACCAAAGTCCAGCTGTTGGCCTAAGGATCCCAGCCCTGGTAGATGATTAAAGAGACGTAGGCTCTGGAGCATCTGTCATTCCTGACTTGAAGGTAGTTCAGCCAGCAGGCTGCTGTGGGAGTGGCAGACAGCAAGGTAGGCAAGTTGCACAAATCTGGTCTGACATGCATGAATCTGTCATTTTTTTGCTAATCTGGACCCACATCATGTAATTGTTTGATTTTTTAAAGAGATGGAATACCTAAGAAAAATAAATTCTCACCATTTTCTGGTTTTTTACATCTTTATTTACCTCTCCATCCTCTTCAAAGAAAAGGCAGCAAAACTCTAGAAAGTGAGAATGAAGAAAAAAGGTAGTGATAAAAAGGAGTCTGGGAACAGGCTGAAGAGAAATAACAATACAGAAATATCAATTCTTGCCACTTTCTGCAGAGGAATAATGAGTGTGCAGAATAGGAAAAAAAAGTAAATAAAAGCTAGGTTAGATTGGAGATAAGTGAAAATAGCAGCAGGGAGAGAAATGGAGAGGATGGTGCCAAAATTACAGCAAAAGATAAAAGATGGAGACTGGAAGGAGAAGGTGGAAGCCAACCTGATTTCTTCAGCTTAGCACTTGGGGTTAGTAGTACTCTGTACCTCTACTTCATCCACTCCACACTTTCCACACTCTGCAAAAAGTAAAGCTGAGTTTTACAGAAACCCTCATTTCATGGCAAACCCATCTTGTGCTTTGAGATTATTAACACTTTTGTTTGTTAATTAAGGACTATTCACAATCCAGGAGGAAAAAAAATAGACCAAACAGATTCATGGAGGTCATCCAAAGTTTAACACTTACTATTTTTAAAGTATGTGCCTTAAAGTCTTACTGCTCTCTCAAGTACGTTTGTGGTGTTTTGTTTGGGAAAGGGCACTGAAGGGAATTGTGTATAGTAGGTAAAGATATACCATGGTGGTAAAAACTAGTTATAATCTTTACTAAAGCTTTGCAAGGTCCTAAGGTTCCTTTTACATATGTGCAGACTGCTATCTTGGGCCACTTTCAGATTTTTTTCTGTCACAACTTGAGTTCTTCCCTCCAAAATTCATTCCTGCTGTTACATATGGAGAAAGGGAAGCATTTTGTTGATGAGGCTGTATCACTGTTACCCAGTGTAACCCTTGTGGTCCCCTTGTGCATCGTTTGGCACATAGGCATCTTCACCATTCCAACTTGGCCAGAGGGAAGTGGGTGAGGAAATCAGGGTGTCCTTTTGCTTTTCTTTTCCTGTCAGATCCTTGTGTGATAACAAAAGCCTGGTTTGCATACCTCCACCTTCCTCCCTTCTGCCACAAATATAATTACTTCACGTACATCTTGCTAAGAGATTTCATATCTAAGATCTTCAAAAGTCTGTCAAGGAGAAAGCAATAGGGAAGAAAGATGAGAAACTCAGATGTGGTTTTAAGTCAATGTGTAGTATGAATGTGACAAAACTTTACTGATGTACAGATGCTTATGTATCTAATTGTAAAATGTGAACACCTAATACCAAATTTATTTTGTTATTATTCCATCTCTGTCTTTCTTTTTGAGCTTAGCCTTTCTTCTTGTGACAGTATCAATTATTTCTCAATAGTGTCTTGCCTCCTGTTCTTTCTCATCTCTTTTTCAGCACTACCCTTTTCTCTGCTAAATCATCAAAGATATTTTTGTTCTTTTACCTATTGTGGCAGAGTCTGTAAACACAGTCTTACAAAGAGAATTTCTAAGTGTAAGCATTTGTGATGCATTTGCACTAAAAGCTTTGAATTGCTATCTTTGATAAAGCTATTTGGTCTGATTATATTGTTTTGGAATTGCACATTCAAGCACACTGTTCTGAAAAATGATTTTTTTTTTTCAAAATGTAGTATATTGTATGTCTCAAAATGAGGGAGGATTATTTTTTTAATACTGTGTAATCCACACAAGCAATTGTATTTCTAGACTGAAATTCACACACCAACAATTAAGAGTGAAATTTAAAGTCCAGTATTTCAAACCCAACAACTCCTAATCTTAAAGATGTATCAAATATAAACAAAGTTAATAATAATTGCTCTGTTTTTTATTTTCTTCAGTTGCTTCTGTGCTTTGAAGACTGCACGGACAGATATTGCAGGTGGTTCTTGTATTGAACACGACAAGCGTTCTGCATGAGCAGCTGAATAGCAGGTGTAACAGCCAGTGATGGATTTAGGATATTTTTTAAGCAGAAATTGAAAACAGTATTTCCAAATACGTATTTAGATCTCATAGACTGGAATTTAGGTGGGACTAGCTATACTTTTGGAAATTCAGTGATGTCTTTAAACTGCCATAAGTAGTCAGGAAAAAGTGTATTCGAATCATCAAATAGCAGAGGACCCATATAGTATATATATATAGTATAACCAGCTATGAATTTACATGATATATTGAGCTCAGCATTTAAGGCATGGGCAGACATTCCCTTCATAAACTTTCACAGCTGAAGACATCACTACCTTGGGACAGACATCACAGCACCCACCAATTCCATCTTTGGAGAGGATTATATGAGCCTTCTTTAATCTGTTTCAGTCAAAATCAGTCAGGTTAAATAGTAACTGAAGTTGAAAAAAGTTAATCCGCTATATTTAAGTTGAAGTTAATCACCAGGGCTTTTTTCACCTGCCATGTTCAATGGCAAGACATGCAGAGAAATTAAATATAGATGCTGCCCACACTTACCTGTTAACAAAATATATTTTCTTACTTTCACATTTCGTCAGTGCAAGCCATTGAACACCCTCTAAGTCTCATAATGTCTATTGATTTTCAAAAGTACCTTCCTGATGGAGATGAGCACCCTCTACAGAGAGTGCCAGTGAGCCTTTAAAATTGTGCTTCTGAAATGATGATTCCCTAGCCATGTTCTCAGAATTTTTTTTTTTGTTTTGTTTTGTTTTTGTTTTGTTTTGTTTTTTTAATAGCAACATACTGACTTCATTCTCTACTAAGTTAGTATCTGATGTCCCTCTCCTTTTATTATGTATTAATGGTTTTAAAACAAGGAACTGAGCTGCTTTTAATAAAAATACATGCCTTGCTGGAAATGATAGCCAAATGACCTATAACATTGTCCTGGTTCGAGGGATTTTACTTTTCAGTTCAGTACTTCTAACTAACTGCACTGTCTGAAGTCTGTTTTCACAGACAGTGTCTGCTGCTGGCAGTGATAACACCCTGTGTTTAGAGTTACTACCAAGGATTGGTGTGCA
>JANHGN010016585.1:0-11066 GCA_024605025.1 Megaceryle maxima
AGAAATATGCATCGTACACCCCGCTCGCCCTTCTCAAATTTACTTTCTCTTTTCTCTCCACCCCCCCCCCCCCCCCCCCCCCATCCCTCCCAGGGCTTTTTTCTTCAGGTGGGCACATTGGCACTTGCAAGGACAACAAGTTGTCTACCAGTGGAGATATCAAGATCACCTCAGAGGAAGGATGACAGCTCAAACAATAGATGGGCATGGAAACTCAGCAAACAGTTTCAAAAAAGAGCCAGGAGAGGAAGCCGTCAGGTTTTTTTAAGGGTCCTTGCATTCTGGCTACATTTCAGGTAGACAATTTTCCAGGGAAATTTCCTGGTCATTTGAATTCTCTTGTTCCAACACATAGTGGGATTTCCATTTAAATATAAATGATCAAGACCTTGGTTTATTAAAACAGAAATCCACTAGCTGTACCCTACATACATATAGACTCCCAATACAGTTGAAGTACATGCAAAGCTGCCCTTCAGTCACAACCAAGTAATAGCTTTCAAATAGCTACTTAAGGAGATGGCAATAGTCTAGATGCAAAAATCACACAACTTATCACAGATCACAAAAGCATCCCCTGCTTAGTCTGCTGTTAAGCGAACCCTGACAGATGATACAGCAACAGGCAATCCTCTTCTTGACACAGAAAAGATATGGGATGGTATGTTAGACCATAGCAAGAACAGAGCAGCCCAAGGACTAAAATCAGTATGTTTATCCCCTGTCTTTAGGGGTTAAATTGTCTCTTAATAATTTCCCCATGATACTAATACTTACTACTGATGCTAGAAAGAGAGCATTTCCATTTTCTGTTCATCAAAATGAGGTCTATTACAAGGCACTTCAACTAAGACCCCTTATGTAACTCCAGTGCCAAGGGTAAGCACCAGCTATTTACTTATAATGAGCACAGTCATTTGGGAAGCAATAATTTAAATCTAGAAACAGAATAGATTTTACTTTCCCTTTAGCTGCCTTTAGTCACCTTCTAAGCCATGGTCCCAAAGCCTAGCTCTGTTCCTTCCATATTTTTTATTTTATTCGCAAGTAAACAGTCACTAGTTTTGAAGTCCTGATTTACTCTCTGTAGTTATCACCCAGTGCCCCAACTTCCAAAACTTCAGCTGTGGCCATAATCTGAACAGATACCTACAAAATATTTAAAGAAGCAAAATCTTTTTTGCACAGAACATCTTAAAATCTTTACTAGCTAAAACTATTAGTCACTAGATAAAGTCAGTGAAGGTCACTATTTTTAAGTGTCATTATAGACCTTTCCATCACCCTATCAAAGAACGTTGTTAGACTGTCAGATCTTCTTTGTCAGGCTTTGTTTCTTTTCTATGAATGAACGATGTCTAGAATGAGAGAGTCCAGTTCCTTGTCTGGGGACTAACAGACATTGCCGCAATTCTGACTAATGACACAGACCAATTTGTCAAAAATATCAATCAATTCTTTAAATTGATCAGTATTATAACAGGACTTTTAAGACAAGTAAGATCGATCTTTTACAATGAAAGCAAAGAATAGTTCATGTAGTTGCAAAAATACCCATTTTTTTCATTATGCCAATATTTAATAGAAGTTTGAGGATCAAAAGAGGGTCTATGTCATTAAAACATTAGATTAATAAAGCTGAAAAGCTTTCAGTCAAGATGAGATTAAATTAAATACTTCAATTTATGTCAGATTTTCTTAAGTACATATTTTCTAATTGAAATTACTTGTCAGCATTGACATGAAAGTTTTGTCATTTCCTGATCAACTTGAATTTCCAGTTTTCTGCAAGGCATTTTTGGTTGAGAAGTTCAGCCCAGATGTAATGATTCATTAATTTTGCAATGAGAAAGGCCTGACTCATAACTTGACTAATTGTTCAGTTTATATTAGTCACTGTAATGAGTAGACAATCTTTCCAATGTATTCACAGAACAGTTGGTTCCTCTGTGTTGTATAGTATGGTGCACAAGGGGAAGGAAGAGACATTTCCAAGTATTGTCACAACAGAACTTTTTGGCTTTTAATGTCTATGCAAGAGACAGTTTTTGTATATGTCACTGGAAGACTTGTTTGAGAGTTCAAACATGAACATGTGAGGGTGACAACAACATGAAACATGTTTGCCCAGAGACTTCGGGGAGTCTCCATCCTTTGAGATACTGAAAGCTCAGCTTGATGTGGCCTTGAGCAACTTGCTCTAAGCAACCTTGCACTGAGCAGGAGGGTGGGACTGTATGATCTGAAGTGTCTACCAATCTCAGCAGTTCTGTACTTCTCTCTGGTTCATATATTTCTCCCTTAGAAGAAAATATAACAGATTTCAAATCTGAAGTTTTCTTCATCTAGAGCATTTAATAGTTTATGCTAGACAGCCTTTAGGTTACACTGCAATAGATGCTAGACAGCATACTGTCAACCTCACAAGAGAACAATTTAGCTACTATACCACAGAATCATAACCCTACTTTTTGATACTTTCATGGCATCACAATCCTTACACTCTTGGCTACAGAGTGACCCAGTTTTATTAAAAACTGTGAAGAATGTTTCCAAAGTGTTCTCTAACATGCTACTCTCCCAGCTACCTCCCTATTAACTAGCCAACTAGTATTCAAGTGATGAGCAGGACAACTGAAATTTTCTGCTCATGTAGGCACCTTAAAGAGGTGTTCCAGTTAGCTACAACCAACAGGATCATTTAAATTTCTAGCTTTGGAAAACACCTAAGCCTCTTTGGTTTAGCTTTTTAAAAGCACATGTGTGTCTCATGGAGAATTTCATACTTACGTTTTTAATAATT
The DNA here is from genome assembly GCA_024605025.1 of Megaceryle maxima. Classification (NCBI taxonomy): domain Eukaryota; kingdom Metazoa; phylum Chordata; class Aves; order Coraciiformes; family Cerylidae; genus Megaceryle; species Megaceryle maxima. Next base: position 2,804 of record JANHGN010016585.1, read on the forward strand.
AATACACTGTCTTCTGTCTCTCTCACTGAAGAGCTTATATTGCTCTATATTCCATTTCTACTCATTTTGCTGTGGTGTTGTAAAGCTCATTTATGGTACAGAAATATTTCCCCCTCAACTGAACAGTGATTTATACACATTGTAAATCTCACTTTAGAGACAGAAGAATAAGAGAGATAGCAATGTTAAGCATTGCTTTACTGGATCTTGCTGAGGTAAACCAGGGACATTTATTACTGAAAATTAGCAGTCAATTATTCCTTTTCAGTAGGCCAAAAGTAATGTGCTTTTTTAAATACAGAGGTATCTTTAATACTGAATATAATTATTGTATGAGCTTCTTGAATTCTTAATAATGGTATTTACATGTAAATCCATTTCATAAAGCTTGAGATGCCATTCAAATGAATTTCACATGGTCACAGCTGTGGCATCACTTATTTAACCCAAGGAAAATCAGAAGTCACCTTAAGTTGGCTGGGGTGTGGTGTGGTGTTTGGTTTGTGAGGGTTTAGGGGGTTTTGTGTACATGTGTGTTTTGTGGTTCTGTTTTGTTTGTTTGTTCTGTGATTTTTAAGGGGGATTGGAGGCTGCAGAGCCTTACAGTTCGGATGGATTTTCTTTTTGTTCTCATCTTTGTCTACTAAAAAAAAAAAAAAAAAAACACCTCCACAAAACAAACAAGAAATCCCACCAAAATGCAACTCAATCACTTCTGCAGACAGTATTTATGAACAAGTTCACAAGTCAGCAGCTGTGACTATTCTGGTAACAGACTCATTTCACCATGCTCATGACTCTGACATTCTGTTGAATGCAAACTTGTGGGATAGTCCTGCCCTTCTTCTGTTTCACTTGCACATCTTCTACCACATTACAGTTGTAACACAGACATCAGGTGTTCCCACAGTTTATATATATGCTGTGAGATCTCAAAAAGGGTATTCAGACCTGATCCAACTTCAATAAATTTCCATGCAAAGCCAGTTAAGAAAAAAAGTGCAATGGAACCAGTTTTAGTCACTAAGCAAGCTCCAAAAAGTGTGGACTTCGCAAATCAGTGCAAATTTGTTTCAATATAAAACCAGGCAACATTTACCAGATTATTTTAAAATCCCAGAAGTGAAACACTTTTTTTTTTTTTTTTTTTGGGGGGGTGGGGTGGGGGAGTGTGTGGTTTTGTTTTTGTCCCCCCCCAACTATTAGGATTATAGTGTAAAGTGTGAAACTTAGAATCCTCTACACCTATCCTTACCATAATGCTTCAATGAATCCTAAAGAATTTCTTTTTCTTTCCTGGGAAAAGCCACTCTCAAAAGACTTCACACTGGCAGATTACTTTGACTAGAAATGCAGAGAAGTTTCCAAACTCCAAAGTCTGTCACAATATGAAATTCTTCCCATTGAACAAGTGAGCTGCTGGGAAACTGTAGCCCTCATATGGATCTGCCTTTCAGTCTGCTACGCATGCTACTCTTCCTATTAACCCCAAACAAAACCCAAAACCCAACCTTTTAATGTATCCAGAAGACAAGTACACGCAGCAATGTAAAACTTCCTGCATTCAGTGAATGCAAGAAGAGAGTAATTCCTTTACTTATACCTGTATCAGCTAAAGCTTATTCCTTTAGTGTTTTGTCATTTCATGACTAAAACATGGTATAAGAATTATTGGTGCTAAAAGTCCACTATGAAAACTATGTTCTTTAGAATCTCTCACTGTCACCTTGTCTGTCCATTCACATACATCTCACAACACTTGGAAAAAAGCAACATTCAAAAAACCAACAAACAAACAAAATCCCACATCAAAACACAAACAAAAAGCCCAAACGAACAAACAAAACACACAAAAAAAAAACCCCAACACCCAACCAAAAAACAGCTCTCAAAGGCAGTTTTCAACTACTTTTTCCTTTTACAGAAAGGTCAGTAATTGTATTAATTCTGTTCTAATCCCAGTCCAGTCACTTCTACTCTGAGCATCCATATTTTATCTTGTTCATTTCAATTTCACACTCTTAAGTGCATGGTCTAGATCTCACTTCATATCAAATTTGAAGAGATTAAGATGCTGGTGTTCTCCAGGTAACTTGACAGCTCAGTCTGTGCTTGCTCTGAACCACAAATTCCATATTAAAGATGCTCCAGACGGAGAAGGTGAAACCCAAATGAGGTGAACATAACTAATACTATGAGTTCGAGACAATTACAAAAACTGCATGTAAGAAAGGGAGCATTCTACTAGCTGCATCCAGTGAGAAAGATACAGTAACATGGAAAGACTACATTTAAATATCCAAATAAAGCCTAATGCAACAGGTTTTTTTGGTTGGTGTGTGTGTCTCTCTAGATCAGGGTAAAAGTTTGCTGGTCATCCTCACAGTGACAGCCCAAGTTAACTATATGCTCTGTACAGGAGAACTGGAGATCCAGGTACCTTTACATTCATTCGTGAGTTAAACTCCCTGGCTTTCATCCACTGGTGCTCCTGCTGCACCGCTAGTCTTGGAGATACAGCACACATTTCAATAGGATTGTGGAGCTTATGACTCACTGGAAGGTATATTAGTAGACCTAATGAATCTCCTAGGCACCAAAAATTAGATGAGAAGACAAGAAATCACAAGTCAGTAGCTGTGACTTCATAAAGTCACGAAGCATTTAATAGAGCTCACCATATTTGAAGGCTTCCAAGAGTGCTTATGCTGATCCATTGCACCCTTTTGAACAGTGAAATAATTGTAAAGCTTGCACTGTTGGAAGATATTTAACTACTTTTCACCAAAGCTGCCCATCAACACAACAAAATGCTTCAGTGATTAGTGCACCACTTTTATATGAAAAACAGCATTCTTATCAAGACGAGCATTCATATTTCAGTAGAAATAATATTTTACAAAAAACCGACAGCAATAATGTAAGATCTCATTACAAGTTCCATGGCACATTAATACTTTATATAAGCAAGCATCCAAGAAGTGAAACATATGCTAATACGGAACAAGATTTTATACCCATACCTACCAGAAACATCTAGAAAGAATTCTAAAAAAATCCAAGGCCTTTATGAAAAGGACATTCCTTCTGAAAAAGCCAGGGGTTTAGCTGGGATCCATTATTTCATCTGAGTTTTTAGCCCAGATCAGTTATATATATCAATTGCACACATAAAATAGTGAAGAGGCATTTTCTGCTCTGATAACCTGCCTAAAAGAGGGAAGATTGAGTTTTTCCCCAAGGGGAGAAGAAGAAAGGAAGAAAAAAAAGGTAGTAGTGAAATCATCTGATAAAGTTAGGCAATGAGACAGTTCACCTACCAGAGTCAGGAACAGATACAAGGCCTGAGGCTTAGGAGTACTACAATTTAGCATTAAAAATCAATACTACAACTTAAGAGGTTTCCCTTCTCATATGCGTATTTTAAAAGGTTGAATATATATATGCATTCTTTTTGTTGTCACTTCTAGAAGGAAGACTGAAATATTGTCAGGAAAAATTCCCTCTTTTCAAAAAGCTTCAGTTACTGTCTAAACAAATAAGATGAAGTCTTGTATTGAAAAATAAATCAACTATCAGAAAAAAAACATGCAAGATTTAACGTTCAGAAAAAACTAATGCTGAGTTTTCTTTATTAGTAAAGCAAGCATTTCTAGACTTCACGGCCCTAGTGTTATAGCAACATTAAGAAAAAAAAAAATCTGTACAGAAACACAGTCTTCTGCAGGATTAATTAAAAAAAATACAGTCAACAAGTAGATGAAACACAATGACCAATATTTAAGAAACTGACCGTGGTATATACAAACTTGTTTTCCACCATACAGAACTGCAACTTATCTCTGCTAAACCTGGCCCATAACAAAGTGATGCATAACATCAATATTAAATTTGCTGAGCTTTCACAGGTAAGTATACAACAGTAATTCCACACTCATTCATGAAGAAATACTTCTTCATTAACTTCCATGCATACTGGATTGAAGTCCAAAGTCTTACTGTATTTTGGTTTCTTCACCAAAATCTTCAGCTCTCATTCCCTCCCACCCCTTGAGAGATTTTTATCAGTCAAAAGTATAGAGGACAAATTACAAGCCCCTCCATGTAAACATATTGAGCATAAAGCAATTCAACAATACTGCGTTATCTTGTATAAAAGCCTAAAGCAGAAACTTTAGTTCATGGAGCATGTAGCTGAATCTGAACCTCAAACATCAAACTTATAACTGCTGCTCTTCAACTTTGTTAATGCTTTTTCCAGTTAGCACTCTATTAAGTTTCATACCTGTAGAAACGTTATATTTGTATTATCGTGCTGTAGCTTTCAGTCACTCTAGTAACTATGCTGACAATATATCATGTCTGAGAGCAAATAATGCCTCAAACCACAACACACTAGCTCTGGAAATGGGATTTGAATATCCATATATATGGCATACTGCTTATGAAATGCAGTAGTTTTGAAGGAATAAGGTTGTATCTTAAAATATCACAACAAAAAACACTTTGACAAAGTGACAGATGAATCAGAACTACCCAGCTCCTTAATTCCAACAGAAGCAAGAGATTGGACACAGCAAGCTGTGAAAGAACAACAAAATATTATCATCTGATTCTTAGCTCACAGTAAGGCTTAAAAGTAACTTCTCAGCTTGAATCTACATCACTGAGAAGGAATCCAAGTATAATCTTGGCATTTCTGTGTTTTGCAGGTACACACAGAAATAGCACAGGACTGATCTTAATAACAGCTCAGATTTCTTCTTGCCCCTTCATGTAGGCACTGTACATGCATGTCGAGTCACATGCTAGGGAACACACTGCATTAGACAACAGGGTCAGACCTCTGAATTACCAAGTAGATCTTTTAGTTCCTTATCACCTCCTGCTGCCGCATGCTTCTACCATACCACCAACCACCTCCCCTGTTCAGAGTACAGGACATCAGTCAGCAATCTAAATCTGGTACAGGGAGTTGTGGTGTCTGGACACATTTTGTGAGGTTAAGTTTAAGACTATGCCGGTGACAGTATCACAGAAAGGCAGTGGGAACTACTACAGGTCAAACCCAAACCACTCTCCTTTCTCTCCAGGAATACCTAACTCTGTATCCTTGCCTGCACGGACATATGCATAGAAAATCCCCAACTAACCACAACTTCAGAAAGAACTGAAGACCAGCATCTCTTACGCCATTTAGGCAGAACGTTCCCTTGAATTTTCCAAGATAGCCTCTACAATATCCTGACTGTATTCGGGATTTAGAAAAAACAAAACCTGTCTAATAAAGCCACAATAATTTTTCTATGGTCATAGAACAAAGGTGAAGGATATGTAAAATTGTTTGTCAGAATTCAGATAAGAGATTTGTAGCAGGATTTAATCTTCTGCAACCAGAATGTTTGTTGAAAAAAATCATGCTGGCACATCACTTTTGGTGACAAGAAAGACATCTCTGCAGAGCATGTGCAAAGATACCAGTCTATTAAGCTATGTTAAAACATCAGATTCTAAGTACCCAAAAAAAAGAAAACTGAGGCAAGGATTGTAGAAATCAGAGATCTCTTTGGAACTTTTGTCCCATATAGATAGTAAGTAGTGGAATTTCTGTGTTAAGTATCATTATAGAGCATATTTATCATTACAGATGAATAGTATATACTTCATACATCTGTTTAAATTAAAAATATCTAAGTTAAAAATATGCAAACTATCTTGCTTCGGGGAAAACTATGCATACCCTTTCTTTTTCTTAATTACACAAGCAAGTCTTTTTATCCTAAATAGCATTGTTGTGACAAATGTTTATTACAAAGACACTGTACATGATCCTTCATTTTAACTACCATAGCAGTGGGTTTGACATAGGTGCATTATTTTCCTCATCCTCCAGAGGTTTGGGAAGCCAGCTCAAGAAACTTGTTCTTTCTGTTACATTATTTCTCAAAATTCAGATTACTGGTTACTCAGCTAACAAACCCTTTGTTGCTTCTGAAGATATAGAGGTAAATATTAGGTAGTAACTGCTGTGAAACACAAACAAGGCACACAAAAGGTTTGGTTCAGTTTTCTACTGGTTGAATGACTCACCAGGACATGAACCTGGTAAACTTGAAAAGGATTCAGCATTTCACAAGACGACTTATTTGCAGGTTTCCTCTCCCTGTCCCAAGCCGAAGATAAAAAAAATGTTACAAAACTAGTTTCATAATTATACATAACTACTTGCAGTCTGGATCTGCTCTGGAATCCAGAACTGAAAAAAAAAAAAAAAAATGTATTCTCTAACAAGTCAAGAGAGTTTTGAGGCTAAAGACTACCATTATATACTATTTAGGTTAAACTGACTGGCAACAAACCCCCTGGCTTTTCATCTAAAATGTCAGGTCTTCCTTATTTTCATTTGAGCCAGATGTAAAAGTTGTTGGACTACAGTTATTTCTTTTATGTTACCTTTTTTTCCTCATCTCCTAACAGTTTTTTGCTTTCAGAAAATTAAGGATTACTTCCCATATATGCAGATATAGGAAATTGAAAATGATAAAGCAAAACTATTAAAAAGCTTTCTCGTGCCTTTCACAAAATACAGAGTTTATAAATAACACAAAGTTTAACTTCCATATTTTATATTCAGAATTACAAGATTTTAAAAAAAAAAATATCATTTTTTTCCTTGGTACCAGCTGACTCTATATACACCGAGAAATGTATCTTGTTGGTAGAAAATGGCTTTCTTATAATGATAAAAAGACAAGTCTACATTAAATTTTGCAAATGCACAAATTGCTGCATGACCCAGCACAGATACAATCCCTAAGTACAAAACCTCAAGGGTCAAATTGGTTTAGGTATTACACAGGAGAGGAAAAGGATTTAGCATGACATATAGCAAGGTCGAATGTATTACTACTAACCTCTCTGAACCTCTTCTGTCTAGTGTAAATTATAAATTACTTTTGCACTGATTAGAATGACAATCTGGGAGCTTTATTATATACCACACAGTTTAGTTTCCCACCTGGAAATAATTCTCTCAATAAAGTATGAAAAGACTTGAAGGAAAAAAAAAAATTAACTATTTTAATTTATTATACAAATAAAAATTAAAACTAATTATCTAATAAAGACTAACCAATAAGAAAGCTTTAAGCATAAGGCTATCAGTATGTTAAATATAACAGTCCCTAGTTTTAAAAATCCAACACTAATTCAGCTTCTAAGCTCAAATGACCATGTCAGACTGTTCTCACAGAGACACCCACAAAACAGCAGCTGCTATCCAAAATGGGGTTTATTACAACCAAAGTCGCCCAGTGCTCCTTCTGACCAAATCCAAGTTCAGATGTCTGTTGGGAATTAACTACTGCATTAACTAGTTCCTAAACCTTAAGGAAAGATGAACCTAAATGGGCACACACTCACTCATCAAGGGGAAACCTCCTACACCAGAGTGACCAAAATACCACTCACCCAAAGCAGGGGGTGATGCTCACTCATTCCACGGAGACTCAATCACTCCACGGCAGTGTCCTTGGATCGCACGTCCAAGGGAAGGGTCCGACTGCCAGTTCCGCTGCTCTGGGAAGAACCAACTCCTCCGGCTCCTAGGCAGGACCCTATTTAGACCCCAGTCGAGGGTGCGCTGGGGTTTTTCTGACTGGTTGAGGGGACAAGCCCAGACAAAACACGGACAAGCCCAGCCCCCGAGCCTATTTACTAAGGGCTCCAGGCCCTGAGGTGCCAGTTAAGCACCGGGAGGTGCAGCTTAATGGCCACAGCGTGTTTGCTTTGTCTGTTTTGTCTCTTGGGGGTGGCTGCATTTGCCACAACAGTATAATGAAGCCATGCTAACACAACACCACATCACAAATGACCACGTCAGATTTCGAAACCAAAACTGCAGCACTTTCACACCCCACCCCACCCCCTTTGTGTAATAGCAAAGATCCTAAATAAGAAGGGAACATGCAGATCAGCTCGTGTGACATCCACCAATGTGCACGGTTCCACTAATCAGCCCAGACTTACCTTATCAAAACGACCCTTGAAGAAGCACAGGGATAGCAAGTCAGCTGTACGCTTCTAAAGTAAAGTGTTCTCCCAAATTGTTCAGTGACAACAACAGTGCCAAACCAAAACAAGAAAACCCACAACCCATCCAAACCTACGAACAAAACCCAGGAAAACCACCCCAAACAAAACAAACCACCCACCCCAAACAAAACAAACCACCCACCCCAAACAAAACAAACCACCCACCCCA
>JANHGN010016586.1:0-33869 GCA_024605025.1 Megaceryle maxima
CGTGGTGTGTGTGTGGAGCTGGGTTCGGTTGTGGTGTGGTTGGTTGGCGTCTTTAGTGTTTGTGGTGGTGGGCGGCGCGGTGGGTTGTAGTGCATGTGGTTTTGTTTGTTTGTTTGTTTGTTTTCCAAATAAAATACTGGTCAGTTCCTACACTACTTATTTTGAGACTTAACTGTATTTCTACTGTCATTGTATGTCCATGATGCTACAGATTCCACCTCGTATGTAAATGCTGCTCGTAACTGTTGCTGCAGAGAGACTGTAGGACAGAATCTTGAGTGTAATTCAGACATTTTCCAGTTCCTTAAGACTTTCATCTTGAAGCACCTGAATATAAATTGATTGTAAATTAAAATTTCAAAACATTCTATATGTCAACCTCTTCACAGAAAAAAAGATAGGAATAGTGAAGAGAATATGTTTAATTACTATAATAAGTAGAACACTAGATATATTTATTCCAGATGCACCTGGTAGCCTGAATAATTATCAGGGATGGTGAGGAAAAAAATGCCTAAGAAATTGTCAGTGTCTGCAACTAGATTGAGCAAATAAAAGAGGAGGGTCAAAGAGCAGAAACTTAATGGCCAAAGCCTTTATGCAGGCAGGCAGTTCTGCTTTGCTGTTTGAACTGATCTGAGACAGTGACTTGGAAAGCAGCAGCTCACTGTTGTTCCGCTCTTCTTCCTTTAATTACCTTGTTCTTTGTAGCTGCACTACATTGCCATATTTCTGGACAGGAGCATTTGGGACTAAAGGATATACTGCTCTGCAATATGTTTATGTATCCTACATGTACTATACCAGACCTGAGAGAAATCCTATGTCCTCTAGGGCATGTTCCTGCTCAGCCTTATTTGCAGGTGGAGCTTTGGGCAGTGCTCTTTGCTAATTACAGCTGTCATCCAACATTTAATTCCTTCCTCAACTAGACTGAAATGACAGGTTGACATTTTTTTAATGGGATAGTTTCTGTTGGTTGTTATCTGTGCATGGACAGTCAGGCAGGTGGATTTCTGGGCTACAGTGATGCACTATGAAAGAGGATAATACAGTTAAGGAATTACTTTTGTTAGGAAATGATGCAGTGCTGGTTGTGTGCTTAGTTCAAGTGTATGTCCTGCTGCTACTGCAGCACTGGAGTGAAGGGAATGAGTTCAGGATGGAAAAGACTAATTTTTTTAGATCAACTCAAAAAGAATTGGTATGGGAGACTCTCTGAATGAAGCAGTGGGTAGCCATCACTGCTCTACTTCTTGGTACTGGACCAGGTAGTGAACAGTGGAGGACTTTTCTTGACTTCTGCCTCAGTGATGTGCTCTGCCTCAAGTCACAGACCTGGGAAGCACAAGGAAGAGGATAGACACATCTGCCAAGGTTTGGGCCAGTCATGATTTGGTTCGTGTACCTGGTTGCAAACTTCAAAGGTAGAAGAAGCATAAACGCATAAAGCCATCAGGAAATGGAGATGGGAGGCTGACATACTTGGCTAAAATGTGAGATTTGTTATATAGAGAGAAATGAGCTTTGGTATGTCATACCTTTTATGAGAGCATGGTAGGAATGGAGAAGCGGCACCAAAGGGAGAGAGGGAAGTCTCTACTTCAGCTTTCTGACCAGGACTGCAAAGAAAGGGGAGAAGGCAAGAAGATGGCAAAAAGAAGAAGGGACATAAATAGCATCAATCATAGCTAAGACAGGTTCGTACTAACACTCAAACTACTAAAGTTAGCAAGGAAGCTCAGCCAGAAGTAATTCAGCTCCAGGCTGTTCAAATGATCGCAAGACCTTAAGCTCTTCCTGACACAGAATAGCAGTGGGTGTCAACAAACTTTATTTATCCTGCTGCCACTATGACCCCAGCTGGATGTGATAGAAGGAAACTAAGCCTCCAGAGGAAAAACTTTCTCTAAGTTCCTGCTGAGAGCAAAAGGGTCTTTAAATTCTTTCCTTCCTTCCTTCCTTCCTTCCTTCCTTCCTTCCTTCCTTCCTTCCTTCCTTCCTTCCTTCCTTCCTTCCTTCTCAGATCTTCATTTCTCCTCAGAAATATGAGGCTGAAACATGTACTCCCAAGCAGTGATTGCTTTGTTCCCAGGATAGGCAGTATCTTTGCTGTATCATGAAAGAAGCACAGTTGTTGATTTGGTCCCAGCTATCTACTTGCTGATGGACTGTTCCTGGAGAGGGCATATCTTTATACTAATTCAGTGTGGACAGATGGGAGGGTCCATACCTCTTCCCCACTTTCACTTATTTTTATGGATACATTCACTGTTCTGAAAGTGCTGTTTGCTTTTCTCTTTCGTCCAGTGTGTTCAGCTGGTTTCTCCAGATCCTTTTTATGCAGTGCTGTTTCATAGTGCTTCCTTCAAACTCACCTTCCATTTCATTTCACTACCCTTCTCTCACTCCAGTTTGTTTCCTCTAAGTGACCTCTCATTTTCTCTCAGCCTGCCTTTTGTCTCTCACTCTGGTTCTCTGTCCTCCTCACTCCTTCTTCTCACTTAGGCTTTGATTTTCCATCATTCTGTATCATCTTCGTCCTCCCTATCACTGCTTCTTTTCTTGTTTAATGTTCCCAGCTTCCCCTGGTGCAGACCACTTTCTACTGATGCATCCTCTCTAGTGGCTTGAAAAACAGCTGACCTCTCTATGCAGGAGCCAGAGATTAGTGTTTGATGTAAAAGACATCTTAAGACTTAGATGTATTCACTTGTGACAGCAGACACTTCAATGGCCTCTGGAGACTTGACTCTCTGGGTTAAGTTGTTACCAGAGGTATCTCTTTAACTACTGCTGTTCTCCTTGTCTGATCTATAACTTCAGAGTTTCATAACCTGTTGACTTTTGGACCGTTCCTCTGTGAGTTGTGGGTGGGAGCAACCTATTTCCTTCCACCTCTGCATCATCAGGAGCAAAAGAAGAGATTTGAATAGAGTTTCAGTCCACCTGGCTCTCAGAGAAGATACTTCCCTGAAAAGGGAATACTGCAGAATAAGTCCTGGACCACAGTCATAGCAAAGAGCCTTCCTGAGCAGTGGGTGTTAGAGGAAATAGGTATCTTCTTAGAGAGGTCTTTTCTGTGAGGACATGAAGAGGCAGGGAGCTCTGGGGAAAAGTGTCCAAAGGAGACCAAGAAATACAACATATAAGGAAAGCCAAAGAGGAGATGCATTTTTTAGATTGGGTGGTAACTGATGAAACTGCAATTGCTTCATGTCTCTTAGACCATCCCTGGGCCCTCTGCCTTTCCAGCCAGCTGAGCCACATCTTCCTACCCAGCAAAAGATCTTTTCAGCCCTTCAGACCTATGGACCAAAACATAGGATATTCTTCCAAAGCCTCATCAGTCTTCAGCTTTCAGCTTCTTCATAGTCAAGCCTGACACTGAAAAACTCTTATCCATACTTTTCAGTGCACTTCTACAGGTGAGTGACATGTGGTAGTAGGGTCTCTGAGGATGCCTTGCTATTGGAAAGCAAGAGCAACTCTTACTCGTCTCAAAAGGTTATGTAAAGACAGCAGCCAATTAAGCAAAGTTATAAATTAATTTCTTCTAGTCTTAATAAAAGCAGAGGAATTCCCTGCAGAAAACTCCTCAAGTTCCTCTTACTGACAATATGTGTGCACAATAAACAAAATAAACAAAAACAGACTGAGAAGACATAATTTATTGTGTAAAAATTGACAGTTAAAGAAAGCTGAACATCCTATATTTGTAACTGGCACTGTGCTCTTTTTCCTCTCTTTCCCTTGATCCCATTTAACTCTCCCAGAGGATGTATTCAGACTAATTGGAAATGTTTTGGACTGGACTAAAATGACAGCTCTAATCCCAGAAGATGCAGGACTTTAAACAAGATAAATCAAAGGACCTATAGTCCAGATTACTGTAATACTGCTATAACACATACGTGCACAATAAAATATAATATAAACTCATCTAATCTGTCAACACAAAACTAATAAAGACTAGAAAGCTGAAACTTGCTTAACTTTTTCTCCCATTAAAAATGCTTTCAAAATTGGTAGTTTGTTAAACTGATGACTCCTTGTGAAATATTTTAATTGAAAAAGCAATGCCTTTTCTGTCAAGAAAATTATATCGTCATAACTTCCCACCCAGGATCAGCTCCAAGGGGGACTCTCCTCAGCAGAAATAGCCATGGCAGAAATCATAGCTGTCCCTGTTTTTTTTTTCCACCCACTCATGCCTCCTGCACACAGATGCCCACTAGCTCTGTACTCCCTGGGGTTCAGCATGCTGGCTGCATGCCTGGTGGCTGCTCTCCCCCTACAAATCCCACCATGCAGTGGAAGAGTGCTCAGCAACTTTTGTTATGCTCAAGTCTTTTGGCACAATAAATGTGAGTGTGCAGCCTGGCTGCAGCCATAACCCAGCAGGCTGGACAGGACCCAGGCAGGACAGGGACAGGGAAATAGTCCCTCTTGCTCTGTGCTCCTCATTATCCCATTAAGAGTTCATTTGGGATGTCCTTGATAATGCCCCCTTCATTCCTATATCTTGGCATTTCACCTAGCCACTTATTGAGTTTCTTATCTATTTGAACATCACTTAATGGGCTTACTGCTAAAAGATGGGATCAGTCTTTCTACAAAAGGAAAAATAAATTCCTGCATCTGGGGAGGAACAATCCCGTGAACTAATGCATGGTGGAAATCACCATGGAATTCACAGCTGAAATCACTTTTGCAGTGCATAGGTGTCCTGGTGGGCACCAAGCTGAACATAAGCTGTCAATGTGTGCTTGCAGCCAAGAAGGCTCTGCAGTAGGCAGAGCCCTGACAGCAGGCTGAAGGAGGTGATCCTTCTCTTCTACTCAGCACTGGTGGGACACATCTGGAATGCTGTGTCCAGTATTGGGCTACTCAGTACAAGAGATATATGGACATATTGGAGAAAGCCCAGAAATGAACCATGAAGATGATTAAGGCCATGGAGTATTTCTCATATGGTGAAAAGCTGAGAGAGGCTGGGACTGTTCAGCCTGGAGAAGAGAAGGCTCAGGGAGATTTTATTAATATGTATAAATATCTGAAGGGAGGATGTAAAGAAGATGGAGCCAGGCTCTTTTCAGTGGTGTTCAGTGGCAGGACCAGAGGCATTGGGCACAAACTGAAACACAGGAGCCTCTGTTTCCTCTGAACATCAGGAAACACTTTTTTAGGTCTGACTGAGTTCTGTCAGAGATTGCCCAGAGTGAATTTTCCCTCCTTGGAGATACCCAAAAGCTGTCTGGACATGGTCCTAGGCAACTGGCTCTAGGTGGTCCTGCTTGAGCAGGGGTGTCGGACTGGATGATTTCTTGAAGTCCTGTGCAATTCAACCATTCTGTGGTTCTGTGATTCAGACTGTAGAGATGCGTATTTTGCTCTGTAGTTTTTCTTATATTAAAGAAAAAAAAAAAAAAAAAAGAAAAAGTCCTCATAAGAAGGTAAGAGTCTGAGATTCCCAGAGGTGGACACCTTCTTCCCCACACCCATGCCTTTGAGGGAGACATCCATGCTTCAGGAATGATGGAGCAATTCAATTTTCATGACCAGCCAGGCCTTGGCTTCTCTGCTGAGTCACTCAGTTTGCAGCGGCAGTTGCTGCAGTGTGGCCAGCTCTGTCTGCTCAGCAGCACTGGGCTGAGAGCAGGAAGCTGCCTGCTGGAAATAAAAGAACAAAAATTGATTGCACATGTAGTGAGGATAGTAGCAAGTTTATTCAACAAATGTCTGTAAGGCAAAGCACTATTCCACCCCACCCAGAAATGTTACTACAAGGTCAAATCAAGCCTCTCTCTATCCTGTCTGTCTTGGCCCTTTTGGTGTGCTGGAGACAACAGAGTGCAGGATATTGGTGGAAGCAGATGCAGCCCAGATGTGGTGGCAGTGATGTGGGACCTTCACATCTTCCCAGAGTAAAGATCACGTGTTGGTCTATCTCAAGGGGCTCTCCCTGCAGTGACAAGTCAGGGCAGCTGGTTTCAACAAAAGAGGCTTTTACAGCTCAATTTTCCAGGAAGGAGCAACACAAAGTAAAAATGTCATTAAGCTCACATGATGCTTCAAAAAAGCTTGTGGATTGGTAATGCTGTGAGTGAGTATTCAGAACATCTGCTCTGGACAAGTCAGCATCTCCCAGCAGCTTTTGTGCTTAGCCTAACTTCTTTCAGAGAAAGGCGCATCAGACTCCCAGCCTGTCTTGTAAAGGAGACTTCCATAAATCACTTGAATTTCTAGGCTAATGCGCAAGCTGAAGTGACAGAGCATTGCAGGATTCCCAAGATTACAATCCAGAGTCAATCACCTGCAGCGAGCCCCCTTGTTTTCTCTTGAGCAGTGTGTTTCTCTTCTCCCTAAGGCTGCTGGGGAGAGGGAGTAGCAGTGTGGACTTCAGCATGGGTTCTTGGCTGCAATCTTCCTGGAAGTCTCTGCCACCACTACATCTCCATCAATGCATGGATTGATGCTCGCTTTCCTCCCACTTTGCAGCCCCTCAGCATCCTTAATTGACCAGCCCACCCCATCCCATTTGGAGATTTTTGCTTTTTCATAGCAGATTTACATCCTAGAAATAACATTTGCTTATCAGCAAAGCAACAAGCATTCATTCATTGTCTAGACCTGGTTACACTAAACAAAGTATTTCACTACTCTCTGACTCCAGGATGTGACCTTTTGAGTTTATTAAATTTTGTCTGAGTGTCAGTTTGCCCTGAATTTTCCAAAACTATTAATCCACTATCACTTTGTAGGCAGCTGCAGCCTTTAAGAAATACACTAAAAGAGCGTATCCTTTTTTTTTCTTTCCAAGTGATTCATGAAAAATGTAAAAAAAAAATCACAGCAGCTGTCTTAAGGTCCCAGAATTTAAAACAAATTCCTTTCTTTAAACTACTATTTGAGATGCTTGTGGAAAGTATTAGCAAGCCTGAGTGACCACAGACATTTGTGGTTTTATTAAAACTGACTTTTATTTCAGTAAAAAATACCAGCTATTGAAAGAAATTTTAAAACCATGGCATGTTTTCAAAGTCCACAGAGGTCTCCAGATAAAGGAAATGGTTTTTCAAATGCCATATTTCAGCTGAGGGAGGGGGATTTCAAGCAGTTATGAACTTGAATATTTCTGGATCAGGAAGCTTCTTTATGAGATATGGAGAAATGATCTCCAACTGGCGTAAATACAAATCAGTCAGCTGAGATCTCTGAAATTTATATACCCACTGCATGCCAGGGGGAAAAGCTGGACTCTGCCTGGGATTTAACGTGAGGATGGAGGGAAGGTTGCTCCTTCCTAATGTGGGAGCAGTGAGAGCTGCACAGGCCAGATAGGGTGGGCTCTGCTTATGCCCTGGAGCTGGCAGCCCTGCCAGTGCTGAGCAGCTGCTTCACACTCCTGGGGAAGGCAAAAGCAAAAGCTCTGCCTTCTTGGACATAGTTCTGCAGCCTCCTTTCGGGACAATCTGAGTCTTGCTCTTTTGCCTCATTTTGGTAGGGTTAGGGTGATTTTTTTGTAAATGTTTTTATTTTAAAGAAACTTCAGAAGTCAATACATAAAAGAGGGGAGGGTATGGTGTTTCTGTTTACTTCTCTCACTTCCACTGTTACCTCTTCCTTATCCTTCGCTTTCCACTTACTGGCAGATTTTGCTCTTAATGCACACTGTGCACAGTTGCGCTATTTTCTGTGAGGCTGCAACTGCTACAGGCAGAGGTGGAATTTCACCTAAAAGCTTTCTCTCTCCCACTTTAAGAAGCTTCTTTTTCTTTTTCTTTCTCTTTCTCTTTCTCTTTCTCTTTCTCTTTCTCTTTCTCTTTCTCTTTCTCTTTCTCTTTCTCTTTCTCTTTTTCTCTTTCTCTTTCTCTTTCTTACATTTTCATTCTAGCCAGTACATGGGTGAAATTCTACAGCCCCACTGACATCAGGGAGGTCAGGATGTTCCTCCAGGCTGACTGCAACGCCTAGTCACATGCTACAAGCCAGTGTGTATATAGATCTGTTTCTCTCTATATCACCCCCACAACTCATAGCAATTTTGATTTTAGATTAAATGTCAGATGGGTCACCTTCTACACAGGAGAACCTAAAATTGATAAAACCCCTGGACTTCTTTAGCAATAGCAGTGACAAGAATGAAGTTATCTTTAAGATATGTCTTCAATTGGATATTATTGGCATTTTAAAGGAAAAAGAATATATACAAAAAGAAAAGGAAACACCACACATCTACACACATATTCCCAAGAATTCTAGATTCTCCATTTGGATTGCTGGTTTTAAACTGGAGTGTAAGACTGATGGATAAAACTACTTGGGCAGCAAACCCAAGACATTTGGTTGCAGTACAACCAGACAGCGGAAACAAATGTTCAAGCCCCTTCTTGTTCCCCTAATTTGCCCAGGAATGTGTACGTGCAACCCTGACAGATGCTACAAACCCCTGTTTGACAAGCCAGACCGTTCTTAATACTTGAGTGTGTTACCAGGAAGTTGCCCACAGCCAGTATGTATCTCTCAAATCCTGGCATCTTAGCCAAGTTTTTAAAATATTTGTCTTCCCCTGTGGTAAGGTCTAGTTTGTGTATCCTTTCCTTGTGCTGGGAAGCAGGGTTTCAAGGAAGGAATCCCTCTGGAGATCAATAGGGCTATTCATTCCTGTAGATCTTCATTACTTCCATGGTTGCACACACAAACCAAGGATCCGAATTTTTAAAGGATGCCTTAAAAGCCACCTATATCCCTTCAATGACACTGGGATCTAAGTGCTTAATTTACTTTTTCAAAGAACATGAATGATGACAAGAGCATGACGTGATTTTCAGGATAAGAAATGAATGTTGCCCTAGATGGATCAAATAATGGCAGACTTTAAATCAGAACACTTTTAAGCATTAGTATGCACATTTCTATCCCAAATCTTCAAAGTATCATTAGTAATTCTGGGTACACTTCTTGTAACAGAAGCACTTGAGAGAGCACTGAGCACTGTGAATCCTTAAAAACCTGAAAACCAAGTCCCACCAAGGTCTCTCAAGACATCTATCAAAAAATATAGTCAGTCTGGATCACAAGTCACTCTACAGATCTTTTATTGCTTTTAAATAACTACTGTCATCCTGTATCACATAGATCTAGAAACTCTGTACCTGATATCCAAAAAAACCTGCCTTTTGTGTGAAACTATATGGTAGCAAGCAATACTGTACACCCTACAAAACCCATAATAATGTGTAATAATGGAAGCACTGAATTATCTGTGAACTGTTGTTTTTGATTGATATCAAATGACACATTCTTTTTCAGTCTTCCTAATTACCTTTTATTGTATTTTATTTGTGAAACAATATCTGGGAGTATTTTTTGCCTTATTTATGTCATTTCACATAATTATCAGTTTGGGAGAATAGAGCATTGTCTGGAGATGTTGATTTGAATTATTTGGAAGATATAAATCTGTAAAATGTAACAAATTTCTGAATCATTTCTTTATTACAAATGTACAGCATCACAGTAGGCATTTTAAATTATTTTTTTAACCTGGCAAAGTGTTTTTTCTTAAGTGCAAATAAGTAGTCTGCCAAAGGGAGTCTTGTGACGCTCTGAAATGTATGTTAGGGCCTCTAGCTTGTGCTTTGACTTCTAAAATGAAAAAAAAAAGGGGAGGGGATGCCAGTGTGGCCATTTCTCTGCGAGGCTTTAGTGCACAGTATTGCCCATTATACAAATACTCTTTTCTTACACTGACCACCTCTTTATTTTTCAAATCCTAAACCAAATCTCAAATGAACTATTACATAGTCCTCAGTTTCTGAATAGTAAGACATCACAAATTCTGTAAGTTAACTGAAATCTTGTTAAAAGAAGTATAAGGTTTCTTGTTGTTATTGTTGGCATTTTTTTGTCTCCTGTCCAGAACAGTTTCTACTGCACAGAAATGCCATTTTCAGCCTTGTTGCTTCATGTTACATGGGACACAGAGCAAGTTGCTAGATGACCGTGGCTAGAGAGCAGAATGGGAGTCCTTGCCTGTCTCACTGGCTTGAAATAATCTGCAGGTATTTGGTATCGCCAGTCAGCCATTCCACCACACTGGGATCCTTATACCATCAAGCTAGAGGGGGAGGATATCAAGCTTTCACCTCCCAAAGCTCTGTTCTGGATATAGGGAAGAGGATCCATCCACCATGTTAAACTCTGCACAAACTGCTAGTGAACGTTTGGATCCATCAGAAAACAGTTCACACCAGTTCTCAGAAGAGAGGTATATATATATCTTTGTGCTGTTACTTGCAGACCCTGGAAGGTGTCAAAATCTTATGGAGGAAGTGTTTGCTGATCTCTATCCGCAGTGTAATGAGATGGGTGACTCAGTGTTGCTCTAATTAATGCATGGAAAGACCTTTTCTAAAATACATTTGGTATGTTTCCCACTGGAGACAGGAGAAATCTGCAGCACGCATATCCTCCCACACTTCTCTTGGACACTGGAATTTATTAGCAAATCCCCTACTGATGGTCTTTTACTAGGGCAGGTATTGCTGTAGCAACCATGATGGGAAATGGAGGGTAAGTATAACCCAGGAATTTTGGCAAGGTTTTTTGAATTTTATCTTGTATCATCTAACCACGAATCCTAATGGCATATGCTAAATGTCTGCAATCACACCTAGTCTGTAAATAAAATGGTCCCGTGTGAAGGAGGGTGGGTAGACCAGCCAAAAAGAGTAATACAAGCCTCTGCCTCTCTGATGTCACTTCTAAAGAGTATGGGGTATCTTTGGGGTATCCTTCCTCCAGGAAGTCACCATCATAGAAGTTTTTAATGTTTTCACAGAGTTACTTGCATAAGCAAGTCCTTAGCTCATTGGAAAAAAACCCGAAGTAACCTATATGACCTCACTGCAGAGAAAGAGGTGGCTTGAGTGGAATAAAAACCCAGCAGTGCTCTAGCAAAGCATTTTGAAGCTTTTATGCACCAGATTTTAGCCTTGTGCCATTATTTTCTCTCTGGAAGGACTGACAGGGTTAATTTGTTTTCATAAAGTGGTAGAACTTCACAGCTCTGACATCTGTCAATTCCTTTGGTCAGCAGGTTCAGAGGTTATTAGTATGAATCACATGGGCACACATAGAGCTTAATCAAACCAACCCACCTGCTTTGGTGAAAGTAGGCTTTAAATAAAGAGAGACAGGCAAGAAAGTGTTGTGACTGAGAGAACTGGTATTACACGGTGAGCGCAAGATAATTTCTTTGTTCTTCCCACCACTCACCAAGGTTTGTACAAGTGTTTGTACAAGTGTCCTTTGGCAAAGGCCACTAGCATGGGGCAGAGCAGAGAAATCTGATCTGCAACTACCTCCTGCAAGCCAGGCAAAGGGAGCCCAGTGAGACCACATAGCAGGCAGAAAGGTTTTCATCCTGGAGAGGAGAAGACAACCAATGTGATGTCTCTATTAGCATGCCTGTTTGCAACACTCCAATCAGCAGTGACCTGGAAGACCACTTCTCTCCTAGTGATGAGTTAGAGGTGATTCTGTCTTCCCTAGTCTTCCCTTCTTCCTGTGTAGTGATTTTTGGATCGTTTGCTGGGTTCATTTACCACTGGCCATCTCACTCTGGGTTTTACAGTCCTTTTCATGTATAGAGTTGGCACCTGTGATTAACGCCATATCCTGTGTCAACCATTGTGGTGGGTTGTCTCTGGCTAGCTGTCAGGTGCCCACCCAATTTCTCTCTCACTCTTCAGCAGGACGGGGGGAGAAAACAAGAAGAAAAATGGGGTCATGGGTCAAGATAAAGGCAGTTTAATGAAAGAAGGCAAAGGCCATACATGGAAGCAAAGCAAAAAAAAAAAAAAAAAAATTCTCTGCTTCCCATCATCAGGCAATGTCCAGACACTCCCTGGGGGAAGTAGACCTTAATATGTGTAATGGTTGCTTTGGAAGACAAATATCTTAATGACTTCTGCACCCAGGCCCCTCCCTCCCTTTCTGCCAGCTTTTATTGCTGAGCATGACATCATATAGTATGGAATATCCTTTTGCTCAGCTCGGGTCAGCTGTTCCAACTGTGTCCCTGCCCAACCTCTTGCCCACACCCAGTGTGCTGGCCTTTGAGGGGTGATTAACTCCACCCCAGCCAGATCCAGTACAGTCATGCTGAGAAGACAGTCTGAGTGGGGACTGCAGGTGATATCACACTGAACTGGCCTAGGGAAATAAACCTTTTTCTCAGACTTAAACCAGACACTGTCTCTATCAAGGCTGTGAGAAGCATCAGTTCCCTACTGTGACATTCAAGACAGGGCTTGGTGTGCCCTTGGCTTTTGCAAGTGTGTGTACTCAAGACAGCCTCAGGCAAGCTTTCCTGGCCACGTGGAAAACAGGAGTGGTCTTCAGATTCAGTGCATAATGTATCACAAAATAATTGTTTCTGCATGACCTGAAAGATAACACCTACTGTTCCTGCAGTAGAAACCTGTTTGTCTTGTCTCTCTGGGAAGAGATTCCTGTATGACTTTCACCATGTGTCCCCCATACCTCTGTGAAAATGTAAGTCATGCATTCACTCAGGCTAACATGTCACTAGGGAAAGTGACTGTTGGGTTTCAGATCTTTGTGGAGACACAAAAAACTATTGGAATTTGTTGCTCTTCACTTCCTTAATGACTAGTGGGACATAAAAGCTGTTCCTCTCAGTGGTTTTTAGTCAGTGAAGGATTAGATGGCTTGCATCCTGCACCCCCTTATCTCTACTAACAAAACCACAGGTTTTTCTCCTGTTACTTAGCCTTATACTTGTGCTCCTTGAGTTATCTCACACTTAATATTCAGGAGGAAGAGTGGCACAAATATCTGAGAAAACCTTATTTAAGTCATCACACAACAAAAAGTTTTCTTGCTGACTTAGCAATACCTTACATTGTATCAAGAGAGGGCCAGCCAGGCCATTTCTGAGATATTGTTGGTCATTGACAAACACTTTGATCCAGCAAATTTATAGTGGTCTGGTAAAATCCTTCAGCTGGTGTTTATCACACTGATTTACACTGGCTGAATACCTGCCCTGCTCTGCCTCCCAAGTCAATGCAGATTTTTTTGTGTGCAGTTCATTTCTGGCTTTAGGAGCAAAACAACAAAACCTCCCACATCCCACTCTATCAAATAAATATGAGCACAGGATGTACAAAAGAAGCTCACAAAAGGGAGACATTGTCTCTTGGAAGAAAATTTGAACTCTTCTGAGGGAGAACATTATAGCCTATGGCTCTGTCATGTAGCTGCACTTTTGTAATGGACACAATATAATGAGTGCTGTTCATGAAAGCTGGTTATTATATCCTAGCTGGAGGTCATACTCTGGCATATATAAGTCAGTAATTTGTACATAGTGGGAGTTCTGCTGCTCTTGGGTTTTTTTTAGGTTATGTCTATATCATAAGGTATTTGCATATTCAAGCTCACATTGCTCCCAAAACTATCCTATCACCCCCAATTAAGAGATGAGTATGTGAAGCTCAGTTTCAGCCCAAGCCCTTAAGGTCTACTAATGTCAAAGCTCTTTCCTTGATCAGTTTGTAGAGTGGTTTCAGTGTGGCTCTGAGGGGGTTGTTACTGAGCTTGAATGCAAGCAGGCCCTCCTCTGGTGTCACACTGGTCTGAGCCCTTTCACACTTTTCCGAGCCTGCTCTGTGTGATATTGGACATTAAATTTTCCTTATATATTTTTTTTCCCATGCATTGGAGTTCAGTAATAAGCTTTCATCAAGCTATTCAGTCATTTCAGTGAGTAGCAGGGTTTGGACTATCCTCACACGGGTATTGGCACAGAGGTTGTAGGATGATCAGAGGAAGAAAACGGTTTTGGCTGGTACTGTCTTGTATGGTCCAATCCAGTAATCATCATTCCCTCTTCAGGGGCAAGGTATAAACCATTCATTTCTTGTTCCACTTCTCCTAAGGTACTTCTTGGAGGAGATGAAGCCAGTCTCTGGGTACCAGGCAAATGACACCTACAGTGACTTTGAAATGTTTCTCTGACATGTGCCTTGTCCTGGCAGATGCTGCTTTTGAGTTTGTCGTGCAACAAGAATTCTAGCTGGTGGAGTAACCACTGAAACAAAACAACTTCTGCTGGCAGGTCTGGCTGTGCTCATCTCTTTTGTATGTCTTTGGGAGCTCAGCAAAACCTCCAGCATTTTTGTTTGAAAACTTTATATTGTTGTCTATTCAACTTTGAGAGGGGAAAACAGCAACTATGCCAGAAGTTTTATTGAGGTATAAAAAGTACAACAAGCAATCTAAAATGGCTAATAAAAATAGTGCCCCGTGCCCCAAACTACAAGCAAGAAATGTTACATTGGAACTGATTCTTAATCTAGTGAATAAAATAGCTCTTGTCCATACATAAAATTAATTAGGCACAAAATACGCTGTACATCATTTTCTCTGAGGTTTTATTCTTTTAAGTAAACAGAACCAGATCCAAAATATTAAAAGTGTGATCCTTTTCATTAAAGCATGTTCTACAGTATTTTGTTCTCCATTATATTACAGGTACCTTAGGTTATTTATTAAATGACTGATGTGTTATGCATGAGAGGGCATCTTGCACCTGTGTTGCTCCCAGTGTCTCCCAGTTTGGAGCTTGGAAAGGGAACAGAGACATTTTCTGTCTGAGCCCTTTAGTGTGCTGGGTCTGCTCCAGAAGAAACTGCTGACTGAGCTCTCAGAGAACAAGAAGCTGAACATCTCCACACAGCAGTAGGAATATTAGCACCCAAATTTTGGCATCTGTCTTCCTTCAGATTATGACCACATCACAAAGCTAAGAGTAGGGTCTCAAGTGTAAATCAGTGGATGGATCATTAAGGCTTCAGTTCATCAAAAATGTGCTACAATTTCCTTTCTTCTTATGTACCTACTTCTTCTTTAAGCATACTCCCTATCTCTTCTCCATAATAATAGTTTTTGTTGCCTCTGTGTCTCTTCTCTCTTTCCTCCTCAGTGCAACTTCCTCCCTTCCCTAAGCCCCTAAATTAGTCACACAATACATGCTGTATCTCTCCATGGTTAGTGAGGTAGTCATGTCACTTTACATGCTGTGAATCACATAGACCTCCAAATGAGGGCAAACACATTTGTATCTCCTACTCTCTGGCTACAGTTTCAGACTGTGGGACAAGATAAGCTATTCATGTATTCTGCTGAAGGAAAGGGGGCAGACAGAAATAATTTTCAGACAAGTTTTTACATAGAAATAACATTACAAACTCCATAAAAATGTAATGTCACCTCTGCATGACAGGGTACTCTATACAGTTGTGTTTACATGCATCTTCACTAACCCTACAACAGGCTTAACCATCAAAGTCTTGTTCCCAGCAATTTTCTTTGCTAATAAGGTGGCCCACCAAACCCACGGGAGCAGGATCCTTGGCAGTGCTTTCATTGTGCATTTTTCACACAATATTTTGTCATCTTCTTCTGGAAGAAAAACTACAGGCAGGGAAGTGTCATCCAAAGCCTGCATACATTTTGAACATTTGTTGTGGTTTAACCTGGCAGGCAGCTACACACCACACAGCTGCTCACTCACTCCCCCCTGGTGAGATGGGGGAGAGAATCAGCCAAGTGAGAAAACTCGTGGGTTGAGATAAAGACAGTTTAATAAGTAAAGAAAAAGCCATGAGTGCAAGCAAAGCAAAACAAGGAATTCATTCACCACCTCCCATCAGCAGGCAGGTGTTCAGGCATCCCCAGGCAAGCCGGACTCCATCACATGGAACAGTTACTTGGGAAGACAAACTCCATCACTCCGAACATCCCCCTCTTCCTTCTTCTTCCCCCAGTTTTATATGCTGAGCATGATGTCATATAGCAAGATATATCCCTTTGGTCTGTTGGGGTCAGCTGTCCCAGATGTGTCCTCTCCCACCCCCAGCCTGCACACTGGTAGGGCAATGTGAGAAGCTGAAAAGTCCTTGACTTAGTGTAAACATTCCTTAGCCACAAGTAAAATAAAACATCATTGCGTTATCAACATTATTCTTATCCTAAATCCAAACACAACACTGTATCAACTATGAGGAAGGAAATTAACTCTATTCCAGCTGAAACCAGAACAACAGTGCATTGCTGGTATCCCAAATGGATGTCACTTTAAAGTTTGTAGTTATTTCTGACATATTCTTGATGCTGACATATCTTGGGAAAACTTTCAAAGTACATGGAAAGAAACACAGTGAGTAGATGGACCATTCACAGGAGCCAAGAAGTCATGGAGCAAAGACAGCTTCAGTTTGCCTTCAGTCCACAGGGGCTCATGTCAGGGCAAGTTTGTGCTGTTAGTTTTTGGCTCCTATGGCACCAGAAGAGCAAAGGACCAAGGCAAAGATACCTGGAAGAGTAAAAATATCTCTGCTTTGGAGAGTGAGCATGGAGGACAGCATCGCCAGCAATCCACTTTGCGTAAGTGTAGCTCCTGAGAGCTGTTCTAGTGCTCCAGCTGTTCCCAGGGTGTCCTAAAAAAGCCTGGACTAGAGAGGAAATAAGAATCAATGAATGCAACTTCGAAGCAACCAAGTTGTGCTGTCTGTGTGCATCCAGCAAACTTCCAGTACAGAGAGAAATAACATTCCCAGGCTTCTTTTCTTTTTTTCTCTAAGGAGGTTGTTATTTAGAGATAGTGCAAATGAACAACAAGTTTCTCCTTAGGATTTTTACATTCAAAAAAACCCCCATAATGCACACCATACAGACAATTATCAAATAAAATACTGCATTGCCCCGTGCAAACAAACTTCACATCCCACTTTTCTTCAAGGCCAGGCACAGTGACAGATTAAGTACAAAGACCTTTGTATTTCTGTGTGGTACATGTGCCACCTCCTAAAATAGCTTGAAGACCTTGCAAACGGGCTGTTCCCAGCAGTCAGTAACAGGAGCAGCAGGTCTCAGCTGTGCTGTGTGCAGCATGCCCAGTGGCCTGGGGCAGAGGCAGATGGAAATCTTCACAATTATTTGCTTGTCTTATTTTCAGATTGCATAGATAAATATTTAGGGACTGTGTTCAAAAGACAGTGTACACTGTAAAGCAGCTGGGGGGAGCACTGTTCCAGAGCAGACAAAGGAGGCAGCAATGTGGTCAGCCTGATAAGATGTCAGGGTGTACATTGTGCCAAGACATGTATATCAAACTGGCCATCAACCTCCAGGAGGGCACAGACACTATGTTAATACTATTCTTGGGCTCCATTTTGCTGTTATAATTGGATCGTTTAACCATGATTATCACCATAAAAACCTGGTGTTCGAGGGAAAAGAAAGTTTTTCATCCATAATGTGCTGGGATGGGTGAATTGGAAACATTTTTTTCCAGGAAAAACTGATTTCCATCCCAAAGAAGCAAGCAAAGTAATATTTGGGGTTAAAAAGGAGAATTCAGTGGATTTTAAAAGTCTTGTTTCAAAAAACTAGAAACAATTTATTCAGATTATGACATAACACTTATTTCATGTTATAATTTTTAAAAGGGAGGACTGCATGCCTATGAGACTATCTTTTTGTTCCTGCATCATCCTATCTAATAAAAGGCATTACTTCTCTGGACAAATCATGCTTCACTATAAAATTAAATAAGTTTCAA
The DNA here is from genome assembly GCA_024605025.1 of Megaceryle maxima. Classification (NCBI taxonomy): domain Eukaryota; kingdom Metazoa; phylum Chordata; class Aves; order Coraciiformes; family Cerylidae; genus Megaceryle; species Megaceryle maxima. The sequence goes on from JANHGN010016586.1 coordinate 17,660, forward strand.
AACAAACAAACAAACAAAAAAGCCATTTCAACCCTGGTATGCTTTATTCTGATACAATCAATTCACTGCTGAATTGTGTAGTTTTTATTTAAAACTTTTTTTTTCCTATCTTTTTGTATAAAAAACCCCACACACATTATCAAACTCTTTTTCTTCATTTTCTGGCTCAGCAATGAGGCATTTTCCACCTCAAAATTATTTTCAGCTCAGCTTTTCATAAAACACCATGAATTATTATAATTGCCCCAGTGCATCCTAAGGACATTTAATCAGTGGTAAACTGGAGGGAGGCTGAGCAATATAATATAGTAGTTATCCAGATTTCTAGAGTCCTTTAGAGTTCTAAATGATCTATTTGTAGATTAAACAAACAAACACACACACACAAAACCCCCAACCAACAACACTAAAGCAAAGGAGTAAGCAAGCCTGTGAGACTGGTGTAATAGGTGTTTGTAGAACAGCCCACATACCAAAGCACTGTACAGGCAGTAGACCCAGGAACTCCATGTTAACACAAACCCAAGTACCTGGAGTAGGATTGGAATTATTTAGGAACCTGCTGTCTCATTAGTGGTTGGTGTCAAGATTTCAGTTACTGCTTCTGCAGCTTATCCAGATCAGCAGTTTCCGGTGACTGACACAGTAGGTGGCAAACTGGAACTGATGCCTTGTATTTCTTACTTTCAGAAGAGCCTTGCCATATATTTCAAGATGTTCCCATGTTATACTCTTTCTGTCATTGTCAGTGATGCTAAAGCAGAATCATCTCTATTTGTTACTGGTGAAAACTGATTCAGGGCTAAACTAACACTGGAAAAAATAAATGCTATGTCTATCAAGAGCTCATTATTGCAACAATAGGATATTAATAACTTGTTTCCGCTGGAAAAAGCAGAAGGGAAATGTCAATAATATTTGCCACTATGAATACTCTCAGAATTGCTGCACATTTAATTACTGCTTTGGATTGAAAAGTCTCTTTTCTCTCTCTCTCTAAACAAACACAATTTATTCAACCAGGACCAGAGTTCCTCTCTCATCAGAAACAACACAAAAGGTCTCAGATCTGCCCTTATGGGAAGCAGTCTTAAATGTTTGTAAGAAATCATTCTGGGATGACATTTTAACTGGGGTTTGGGCTGCTGGACTGTGCTTCCTGCCTGGCTATTTCAACTTTCCCTTCCTTGCTAGCGAGCCCTGCTCCCATGTCATCTACTCTAACTTGACCATTTGCCACTGCTTCTTGCACCCTTTGCAGTCTGGTGAGGACAACCCTGTTTCCAGGAGTGACTGCAGCAGCAGTGAGGAGGCTTGGGCATGGGCATTGTTCCCATCATGGGCCAAAGACTTTCTGAGCACAGAGTTAAAGTACAGTGACAAGAACAGGCAGCACAGCAGGCTGTCATTTTAGTTGTTGTGAAAGAAATGTTATCCTGTAAGACAGGATGCAGCACAGCCACACGTGTCCAGCCTGAGGTTAATAACATCAGCACAGACTTCTCCATTGAGATTCATTGAGTGGCAGCTGCAGAGTCACCCCTGCATGTCTTTCTTGGGGACTTCTTTCTCATTTAGCTTCACTACATTTTCTCACTTTGATTTTGGACATGTATCCCTGGAAAACACCCTGATTTTCCTCTGAAATAGGAGACTGCTTGCAATACCTGCTGGGTTTGTCTGAGCTGACGGGACAAACAAGAGAGGAGCCCGCATTGCAGCGTACACTCCAGAAAATGCCCAGAAAACACTCTATCTAATTGAACGTGCCTGTCTATATATAAGCCTTCGCTTAAACACTGGAGGTGAAGCTGTGAGAAAACCCAGGGAAACACTGCAGAGATACACTTTTGTACCCTAATATGGGCCTGTACAGGGTGGGGTAGCAATTTGCTAATAAAAATGGTGTCAACACCAACTCTGAAATGACACCAAAAGCATCTTATAACATGCCTGTAGCATTAGGCTGAGAATGATCCTGTTATTAGTGAAGATAATCAGGACAACACAAGCTTGTCATTGCCTCTCTTGAATTTTGCTCCTTTTCTGTAGAACGAGGTATTACATTTTCCAGTTCATAGTTTTCAGGAGATTTCCACTTGTTTGTCCATGATTTTGTGTCATTAAGTTATTCATTTTTTCCTCTTGGTTTCTTTAAACAATATGACACAAACTATGCACAGAAAACTGCTTCATTTGCTAACTACCAATTCTTTCAAGCATTAAAATAGCACATAATCAGCTTCTCTTGTGACACATGGTTAGTTTGTCTTGTATATGTTTGCACTCAAAAGAATCTGCACTGTTATTGACATTATGTTTACACTCACTAGAAACTTCATGTGCTTTTTCCTTCTTCTGCCCAAATCAAAGTAAAATTCCCCACCATCCCCACCCCCAGGAATTTTCACATTGTCTCTTGATCCAAATAGTATCTGTTCTTCCTTTTGTTACAAGCCCAGACTGCATCTCCTGGGATGTAAGTTTTCCAGAATTTCCAGAAAATAAGTAACACACCTGGTAAACTTTTGCCCAATTATCAGAAAGTAGAACAGAAGCTCTTTTCTGCTGTCTCAGAAGAAGCTCAGAGTATTTTCATCTAGTATTTTCCCCCTCAAAAGTTCCATCTTCACTCAAAACATTTTGAGAGCTTTCACGTTTGCATTTAGACAGGAAAATTAGTCCACCTATGGAGTACTGCAGCACATAAGGAGGCTGAGACTTCATCATTATTAGCAGAATGTTTTTAGCATTGAATGGAGAGGCACTTCAATTGGATCTGTTTCCTGTTTGAATTACATAAAACCATGAAACCCACTGGAAATGGGGAGAAATTTCAAGGAGTATTGTGAGTTGCACTTAAGTGCACTTTATAGTACCACAAGGCAGTCTGCAGGCCCCTGATACATTATAGTTTACGTAGTACAATTACGATTGCCTAGCTCTTCCTTCATAGCAAACTACCAAGAGTAATATAGTACTGTCCATATTATATGTGTCTTGCAAAAGGAAACAGCTGGATCCTGATGTGAAGGAACCTCACATGGATTATCCATTCATTGGTCATGTCATATTGCTGTTAACACAGTCCGCAAGCACAGAGTTCCAAGGGACAGGCTCAGGGCATCAGCATACATCAGGCACACAGGAATACTCCATTCTTTGAAGAGCGAAGTGTTCTGGGTTGCAGCAGCTGGGTTTACCAAACTGGCTCTAAGAGCTTTCTATCAATCAACAAATACAGCCCTGACTCCACCTTAGTGTTAGCTGTTAAAATACATGATAGACACAGTATGCCTGCCATAAATAATGTGTTAGTAATTTTTAGGATACTTTAAAAAGTTTCTAATTCTAATGTCATCCTATCTGTGTGTGTAGTTGTGTGGTTGGTTGAAAATGTTGAGGCTTATCCAAGAAGATCTTTAGAATTCCTTTTACTTCTGTGATCCTTCCTCTGACTTGAGCTCATAGGATTTTCTGCGGACCCATTAGGCACAATATGTGGGTGCCACAATTCCTAACACCTTTGCAGAATTGCACATGTCCCCACTGTCATCCTAGCCACAGCTGAGTGTCTGTAGGGACAGGATGTGAGTAAATTCTTTCTTCAGGAGGGATCTCCCAGGATCCAGGAATCCCAGGACATCTCTATGCAACTTGTAGGTGGTTAAAGATGCCTATTGATTCATTAGATGGAGGGAATGGTGATGGGATACTTTATGAAATGGAAATGCCTGATGGAGGGTGGGTCACATTTAATAGAAACAGTCATACAAAACAACTGACTCTGCACCAGCCAGGTTAAAAATATCTATGTGCCGATGTCAGCTTCCTTTTATTTTTTTCTTAGAATAGCAGTAATGACCTTGGCACAAAACACTGCCTAGAGACAAATGACCAGCTGGGATTAATGGTCCTTGACTAAATTTCTGCCCATCAGCGCCTCCCAGTCAGTCATTAATCCTGCTGAAATGCTCTGTGCATTGATTATTATTGATTCATTCATTGATTGTGTCTAGGGGTCTGAAGTTAGAAGTTGAAGTACTGAAGGCACCCTGGAGGCTCTTCTAACAAGATGAGTTTGCTTAATTCATAGACTATTTGAGGTGCTTTAGAAGGCACCATCATAAAAAGATATAGAAAAGGCAAAGAACACTTATAAGACAATGAGACCTAGACTCCTCTGGCTATTAGAGTTGATGGCATGTATCAAATTACTTGGAATAGGCCTGGTATCTAAAGCAGGAGCATAGAGGATTCTGGCTGCATGACATTTGTCACCTCACAAGGGACAGTAAGATTCCAAGAAAGACCATCAGGTAACCTGTATGTAGGGGAGAGATGGCATTTGGGGTGTTAATGTCCCACCTCTCTTATCGGAGACATCACTGGTTTTGTAGCCTTCAGAAATAGAGTGAGCCTCTTTCTCTGCAGATTACCTGGATGTGTTTAGTTCCTTTTTTCTTGCACTTGTTGCTGTATGATCTCTTCTGTTCTGCATTGAGCTGCATCTAAATAATTAGTGTAGCATCCTTCAGGACGTCAGATTGATTGTTTTAAAAACCTGCTTTATGACAGGATTTGCAAACTGCAAAAGAGAGGAAAAACTGTTTAAAATATGATACTGTTTAATAACCTGGCGTCACTATATTTTCTCTGCAAGTTGCCCTTCTGGGATTTAATGCAAAGGATAAATTAAAGTGAACAGCAGCTTGTGTGAGTTCTTTCATGACTTCTGATATTCCAATATATATCAAATTGCAGGAGGATACAAGAAAGAGAAAGATTTTGGTTGAGAATGTTCCCAAATACACATTGCTGAGGTGCTTCCAAAGAGCTGATGGCTGCCGAGTGCCCCACGGTGATGCAAACACTATTGGACAAGTTGTCCTGCTTCTGAAGAATGTGGGTGGACTTTTCACAACAAAAAAGAAATAGGGTAATGTTGGCTTAGAAATTGTTTTTGTGTTCCTGATTTGCAAAGCATTTAAAAAAAAAACCAGTTATATATAAGCCCCCACTTTATTCACTACTTGGCCAACAGAACAAAGAAGTTTGAGGTCATAAAGAGCAAAGATTTCTAGTTCCTGACTATCTCTGCCCACTCATTTATTGCTGACTTTGTGACCCTGCTTAAATCTTCTAATTGTTTTCTGTTTCATATACCTTATCATTAAAATATAATTACTGTTTTCTTCTTCTATAGGACATTTAGATATTTTAATGGTTGTAGAGTGCACTGAGGTCTGCACAGGAAATATTTCCTCTACTGTGTTATTGTGAATGAGCAGTAAAGGAACTTCACTTTCTCCAAGCTATAAATATGTGAACTATTTCTTCAGAAACAAACACATTCACATAATTAGTTTCTTATAAAAATATCTTCTTGTTTGGGAGAACAAAAAAATGGACTTTAAAAAGCTGTGCTCTCTATGAGTCTGAGGTCTGTTCTCTAGAACATTTTTCTTTTGAGATTATGGGTCTGAAACAAAACCTGATACATTAGAGGTATCACAGATACCAATATTAATACATCCATTAGAGCTTACTAGGGTCATCCTCAGTCAATGGGGAGAAACGGGAATTTTTAAGACATGATTTAGTGAATCTGTCTTATGCATCCACCTTAAGATGGGGTGGCATCTAAGATCCACACTGCTTTGTTTTCTTTAAAATCTAATGGGAGCTTGGAGCATCAAGGTCTCTGGTGCTATTTTAAACATCCACACTTAGTTAGATGAATCTCCTATCTAATGTATGCCACATGTCACCAAGACATCCATAGTTTTTAATGATTAGGAATCAACGTAACAGGGGTGGCAAAGGAGCGACTAAGTCCAGATTGTCATCTAGAACAGGACATTATCCATACAGTTTCTTATCCCTCTGCTTTTTTTGTAGATGTGAGTGTCCAACTAGCCTGTTGGTCTTGAAGCTTTCAGTCTCATGGATGAGTTTTTTAATCCATGAGCTACTGGATAAAGGAAGATGAGCTCCATTTATTTTCCTGTATTTTAGGAAGAAGGTGCAGAGTGGCTGGGGAGGGTTTTTTGGCAATGTTGGTCTCTGAGAAACCCTCTCTGAATCCCGGAGTTAAAACACCTTGATTTGGAGAGATGTGACACATACGACCATACATGTCAGTCGCCGAGGGCCCCGGGCTCGGGCCCGGCACGGCGCGGCGCGGAGCTGTGGGCGCAGCGGGGCTTTTCCTGAGGCCGGGAGGCGCCCGGGGGGCGGAGGGACCCGCCAGGAACGGGCAGCTCCCGCGGAAGCCGCTGGCCGGGCCGGGGCGTTGCCAGGGCAACGGCGACCACCCCGCGCCTGGAGAAAGCGGCCCGGGAGGCGCCGCGACCAGGGCTGGCAAACAGAGCCTGGGCCAGCAGTTTACGCGGCAGTTTGCACAGCAGTTCTCATGGAGGGGCACTGAATGCTCTGCCAGCTCTGCTCAGGGAGCGATGGTTTCCACCTGCCAGAAAGCCATGGCCTCTCTAACCTCTTCACCCACCAGGACACATGCAGCTGCCCAGGCCAAGCTCCAGAGAGAACGTGCAGCCGCCCAGGGGTCAGAGTGCAGGCCGTGCCTGGCTCTTGCCCCGGCAAAGGGCGGCAGCGGTGAGCACACCTGTGGAGATGGGCCTGGGAGAAGAGCCCCTCTGCTTAGCACCAGAGCTCCCGGAGTCATAGAATCAATCATAGAATCATAAAATAGTAGGGACTGGGAGATCATCGAATCCAAACCCCCTGCCAGCACAGGATCACCCAGGGCATGCCACACAGGAACAGATCCAGGCGGGTCTTGAAAGTCTCCAGAGACAGAGACTCCACAACCTCTCTGGGCAGCCTGTTCCAGGCTCTGTCACTCTCGCAGTAAAACCGCTTTTCCTCATGTTGACATGGAGCTTCCTGTGTTCCCAGCTTGTGACCATTACCTCTTGTCCTATCACAGGGCACCACTGAAAAGAGACTGGCCCTTTCTACTTGACACCCACCCTTCAAATATTTGTAAACATTAATAAGATCCCCTCTCAGTCATCTCTTTTCCAGGCTAAACAGCCCCAGGGCTCTCAGCCTTTTATCCTAAGAGAGATGTTCTAGTCTATAAGCTCTGAGAAGGACTTGTGGGTGATGTGATGGTTGGAAGCCATTTTAGGCATAGCGGTCACAAAATGATTGAGTTTGTGATTCTCAGAGAAGAAAGGGGGTCAGCAGGACTATAGCCTTCGATTTCCAGAGGGCAAACTTTGACCTGTTTAGGAACCTGGTTGACAGAGTCTCTTGGGAGGCCATCCTGAAGGGCAAAGGAGTCCAAGAAGGCTAAATGTTCTTCAAGGAAATGTTAAAGGCACAGGAGCAGGCTGTCCCCATCTGCAAAAAGATGAGCCGACAGGGGAGAAGACTGGCCTGGCTGAACAGGGAGCTTATGCTGGAGCTCAGGTCAAAAAAGGAGTTTATAACCTTTGGAAGAAGAGACAGGCAACTCTTGAAGACTACAAGAATGTTGTGAGGCTATGCAGGGAGAAAATTAGAAGGGCAAAAGCCCAACTAGAACTTAAATTGTCCACTGCTATAAAAGACAATAGAAAATGTTTCTATAAATACATTAGCAACAAGAGGAGGACTATGGAGAATCTCTATCCTTTCTTGGATGCAGGGGGAAACATAGTTACAAAGGATGAGGAAAAGGCTGAGGTACTGGATGCTGAATCTACTGAAATGAATCTACCGAACTTTTTGTGGCTGTTTTTGTTGCTTCTGGAATACTGCCTCTGATTTTCAGTAATGTAACCTGGCCATCCTCTGGAATCTCCATGGGACTCTATTCTTTCAGGTATTCAGATAATTTGCTTTTCTTGGTACTGCTTTCCTCCCATTATAATTTTTTTAGACTTGCTGGAAGCCTTTTAGAATCTGCACAGTCCTGTACAAAGACATCAGTGACAAAGACAACTGAGTGTTACTGCTAGTGCCATCCTGAGCAGTAAGCTGCCACATTTTACACTCATTTCCCATGTCTATAAATCTATAAGGCTGTGAGATACCCAAAGTAAACAAATGTAATCTTTTTTGGAAGATAGAATACATTGGTAGGTAAGTCTTAATGATAATTGCTTCTAATTAGCACTCCCACCAGATGACAAATCTTTTAGTCACAGCAGAGTATCACTTGAAAATGTGCATATTCTTGTTTTGCCTTTGAAAACATCAAAGAAAAATAATTTGGTTTTACTCTATTGCCATAATTTTTCACTGAAAGCAAGGGAAAGAAATGAGAAGAGAAAGGCAGAAAATGAAAAATGGCTTTGAAGAGAGGAGGTCTACTTTGAATGGAGGATTGTACTCCATTCTGCAGCCAGTTTCCTATTTCTAACAGATACTGTATCACTCTCTTCCACTCACATCCAAAGCTTCTTCGTGAGTGTTATGGAGAGTTTTAACTGGGAATAGTTACTGAGAGATATTGGGCTCACTGAGACAGGCTTTCCCTGGCTGAGGTTTGAACATACCCAGTGGGGACTCTCTGTGACATTTTGATTGAGTGAAAAGTGGGATGTAATGCAAGGGCTACTTCAAACTGGGGTATCTTCACTAAAATACACAAAATACATGTTTTTCTTCTTTTCTTTTTATTGCATGAAATTAGAAAGACCTTAAAATTAATTTCTATGATAGTCAGTATCCATCTGAGGTAATGCTTCACTGGGGTCAGTGGAGCTGAGCAGAGCTGCTGTTTTTGATGTCCATATCACAGTTGACTCAACTTACATTTCTGAGGTTTTCTTGGGGAATAAATCAACAGCAAACACTGGGAAATCACTGGAGCGAAGGTATCAAACCCCCACCATTGACATGTGGCAAACAGCACATTCTCCTTCACCCCCCCCCCCTTATCCTTCAACCCAACAAAAAATAATATTTACATGACATCAGAGAGTGAGGCTTCAATGACAAAAGGGTGTTTACTCACCTCATTATAGCCGGAGGTGGGGGTGGAAAAGCGAAAGCTTCGTTCTCTTCGGTAAAGGCTGAAAAATTCCCCCCTCCCAAAAAAAAAAAAAAAAAAAAAAAAAAAAAAAGGCCGGGAAATTAAGCGCTGCCGCCGGACCCTGTGCGGTTCCTCCGTAATCTGTGTCTAAAAAAGCGAGGGCTTCATTACTGACCACGGGCACGGAGCTGCTGCTCACGCCCCCTCCGCCCCGCACCAGCCAGTAGCGCACAGAAGTTGGGCTACGGGGAGAAGGAGAGAAGCTGAGCGGAGATTTAATATGATTTATCTGCACCTCTGGTAATGGGGGGGGGGGAGGGGGGGGGGAAGAAAAAGAAAAGGAGGAATAGAAATGGGGGAAAAAGAGGAAAAAGAATTAAAGCTTCGCTCCGAGTATGACGCGGGAGGAAAAGTGAGTTTGTCGTTGACAGACGCGAGGATGTGCCAAGTCCCTAAGGACAGAACCCCCCCCTCCCCACACCTCTTTAATCAGCCCTTTAGCCAAAGCCTTAATTAAAAAAGCTGCTACAAACTATCAGATAATGGATTGCATTTTCAGGCCTCTCTGGAAAACCAGCTCATATGGCAATGTTTCTCAACTCCTGCCAGAGCAGGGAAAGCTGCCAGTTTTAGGTTACAATATCAAAGGCGCACATCCTCCCGCACCGGCGGCCCCGCTCCCAGTTACACCGGAGTAAATCCAGAGCCACCTCGTTGCCTTCAAGGCAGCTGCAGTTTGATTTGCAGCGCAGCAGGATCAGGCCCTGCCCTGGCAAACTGCTGGGTTGCTCCTGCCTGTGGCACAGCTGGTGGAAAGCCTATTTGGCCTCTTCCCCCCCCCCCCATTCTGCAGTCAGGTCCGCTCGCATCTCGTGGGGAAAGAAGAAAAAAACCCCAAACCAATCCCCCCCCCCAAGCAGCGTTCTCCCATTTTGTAAGGATAAAAAGGTCAAGAGGATTATCTGCTCTGCCCTCCCCTGACAGCAGCGGGTGGAACGTTTGCAACCCCGCGTCGAGGTCGACGCGATGTTCCCAGGCGCGAAGACCGATTGACATTTTCCGTGGCGCGACGATTATCCCCAGAGCTCCGTCAGCATCCGGCATCAGCCGGCATCTAATCTCAGCAATCAAGTGGGATCGCAATAAAACCCCTGGACTGGATTCCATCCAAGCGGCTCCGAATGGAGCAGCCCCTGGAAAAGCACATCCTGATTTAACAGCCACAGCTCCAAAACTGCCTTGGAGAAGTTAAGGGTGGCTTTTTTTTGGGGGGGGGGCTACCCCAACTTCTGATGTTATTCACTATTAAGATCGCGCCCTTTTGAATCGCTTGCCTTTTATTTTCTTTTCTTTGATCTCTTTTTTCAGCCTCAGAAGTGAACAAACATTTCTGGGCATCCCTGGATGACGGCGGTGCCCACGGACAACTCAATGGTACCCGACAATGGTTTTGCTCCCGCTGAAGTCCTACACCCTATGGAAACATGGTATATAATAATAATAATAATTATAATACACACCAGTTTGGATCAAAAGCTCTCCAAAGGCCTGTGCAATTTCACCAAAGGGCTGTTTTGATGAAAACCAGAATGAAGGGGCTGAAAAACTCAGCTTTGGCCCAATTTCCCTCCAGCCTGTCCCACTGAGACCTGAACCCAGCTCTGTGTGGTGCTGCCCCGTGCTGCCTGCTCCCACCCAGCATCCCAGCTCCCCCCATCACCCTCCCAGTGCTGCCAAAGCTTCAGCACAGACTTGGCTTTTGCTTTTTGAAGGATCTGCGTGGCTTTTTGCAGCAGATCTTTCCCCGGTGGTGGGGCAGAACCACCCCAAAGCATCCTCCAAATGGCAGGTCCCTTCCGTCCGGCCACGGCGCGTATTCCCAACGGGAAGGGCACGAGTGCCCTGGACTTTAGCATCCGCTTGGCAAACATCACCACAAAACATCCCGTACAGTCCCTAAGGGATCACATCCAGGAGGAGGGATGAAGGAGGAAAAAGGCTCCTTTTAGTTAACAAGGTAAGTCCAGAGGAACTTCAAGGGAGCTACTCCGGACTTGAGCCCAGTCTAACAGTGAGCTGGTGCTGGCTCCCAGTCAGGGACTTTTTTAGAAGACTCATTTACAGGGCAAAACAATGAATTTTAAAATACATGCTGTATTCATAGATCTGTTTTGAACCCACGAACATGAAACCACTTATATAATTGTCACAGAGCAAACATCTCATTATGCACAATAAAAGAAAAATTTCATTTCGGTCCCCCCCCCACCTCCCCAGTTCTGTGCTTTTTGACTTGGCCAAAACGTTTCTCATGTAACATAAATCAAACCCAGGTGCATCTTTCTGCATGAAGCACTTCACTAATAAATGTTGCTTAAAATACATATAGGACTGCATTAAAATAAACCCCAGCCCATCACATGGAAGCCTCAGAATTCCCTTTCAGACCCAGGAACAGTGGGGTTTTTTTCCTGACGTGGTGATGACCCCATTGGCATTTGGTGCATTAGACATCAGGATCCAAGTGCCCTGATCTTCCTCCTGCTGAATTTCTTCCCTGATATTTAAATCGCATCCAAGTTTCCTGGAAATCATGAGGGCTTGAAACCGTTCTTATCTTAGACGCAAGAAAATGATGTTTTCAACTAAATACATCTGGTTGCATGTTTCTTTTTAATGGTATGAGATTATAAATTAATTCTCTCTCATTAATATAGTGTTAGAATCATGGAGCGTTTCTGGTTGGCAGAGCCCTTCCAGCTCCTGGAGCCCAACCGTCCCAGCACTGCCAGGGCACCACTGACCCAGGGCCCTCAGCACCACAGCTCCATGGGGGGCTTGGAAACCCCTCCAGGGGTCACGGGGACTCCCCCCCTGCCCTGGGCAGCCTGGCACAGCCCTGGACAACCCTTTCATTGAAGTTTTTCCTCATGTCCAACCTAAACCTTCCCTGGCATTGGTTGATATAGAAGATTTCTCCCAGCTTTGCTCCCTTTTAGTCGAAGGTTTCCAGCATCTCGCTGTTGCAGGACCACTGTCATGACCTGCTGCAAGGAGCCAGCTCAGGATCTGGCTTTGCAGCTCCTCTGCTCCATCAGGATGTTCCTCACCACGTACCTCGTGTTTGCACAAGTGTACGTGGTGAAAACAGACTTCGGTCTGACCGTAGCACGCACCAAGAATGTCTGATCCTGATCTGAATCCACAAGTCTGATCTGCACAGCTTTGGAGCACATGGACTGGCCGAGAACTCGCATGAGATGTGCTCATCGAGGTGCTGAGGACCCAAGCTCAGGGCCAAGCCAGAAGCTGATCCATGGCCATCAATGTTGCAGGCAGCATCGCTCATCTTGGCTGTGTGCTTGTCCTTTAATTTCAGGCTCCTCAAAACCACAATCCAAGTGACTACAGGTTAGAAATCAGAGACCGAGGTGAGGGAGATTGTCCCTGCACCAACCCCACCAGGAGAGCCAATGCAAAACCGCGCTGCAGACCTGGCTATGAGGCCAGAAATATCATGGGATATTTCTCAACGCTGGCTTCAGACCGGGCAATCCAGCCAGGTAGCACCTGGGTGCTCATCACCTGGGGTCCCCACCACAACCCCTCAAATCTGCAACCTTCCATGGAGAGAGGACAACCACCAGCACTAGATGGAGGGAAAGGAAGATGCAACGGCAGCAGCATCATGAGCTGTGGGGACAGCACCTCCAAAGACCTTGGCTGGCCTCAAAGGGCTTCCATCAAACACGATGAACTGCCCAGGGCTCTGAGCTCCTCGTGAAGCCTCCAAGAATGAGAATTAAATCTGTGAAACTCAAACTCACCACCGATGAGTCCTCATTACCAACAGAATAATTGCAAAGACCCAAAACCCAAATGAGGTTCAATGTCGCTGTGGGCCATAGATGGTCAACACAAAGCTAACATTTTGCTATAAAAACCACTGAAAAGCCTGTCCCTTTCCCATTGAAAAACTCATTGAAAGTTAATTTCTTTCACCAGCTCATCTGTAAAAGTGGCAGCTCAGTAGGAGAGACGGGGTCAGGGCCGTGGGCTGATCTCATCTGGAGGGTGGCAGAGGAGGTTGTGACAGCCACGGTTGCTCTTCAAGGAAGCTTTGCTCTTCCTTGCCACAGCAAATTCCCTCACCGTAACCCTCCCGTGACCCTCCGTGCCCCAGCACGGATTTCCCAGAAACTCATTTTCTCTCTCTCCTCTAATCTTGCTCCGGTAAGGGTTTGCTGAATCACTTGACTCCCACAAAAAAAGCTGACATCATCTGAAACCGCCTTCTGCTGAGGCAGAAATGGGACTACGATGGGCTTCTTCTGTCCATCTCCCTTTTATCAAAGATTTAAGTTGAGGGTCAACGTCCCCTGCTCATTGCATGCTGACAGGGGTGAAGAGGGCAAGGCTAGTGCAAGGGCAACCAAGCCCAGATGGCTTCAGCTATGGTCCTTTAGGACATGCACATGTACTACGCTGCACCCCCAGAGAGCTGCCAGGGCTTGGATGCCACCATAGAAACACTGGAAGATCCCAAAACATCCTCTGAAGGTTCCCCAGCGTGGACAATGCCTGCTCTGCCCGCAGCTCCCCTGCCAGCTTGGGAAACTCACAGCTCTGGGGGGGTGGAAACAGGGTCAGCTCAGGGAAACTGAGGCACGAGGCGGGGGGGGCTGCACTTAGAGTTGATTTTAGGAAAAAAAAAAAACCAACAAAGCCCAAAGATCTTGGCTTTCTTGCCCTGAGGACCTGATGGCACGCGGGGCCGGCGTCGGCAGAGCCCTTGTTGCTAACAGGGTTGTAGCATCTCTTCCCAGCCCTTCGCAGCCGTTCGATCTGGGAATCCTGCTAATGAAAGGAAAACAGAAGAGGAGCTGCGGAGCAGAGGCCCAGGGCGTGGTAACTCTAGAAGGCAGCAGAGGAGGGATGAATGAAACCTTTCACTGTGGTCCAGAGGAGCTGGTGGCACACGGGCTTGAGGAATTCAAGAGGCTCCGTGCACCAAAGCGGGCGGCGAAGACGGTCCGCGGGACGTGGAGACACAACTTGCCTTTAAGGAGCGGGCAGAGGAGGACGACGGAGGAGCTGCGAGAGGCGGTGGTGGGGAGGGGGGAACCCGTTACGTTGGATGCAGACACCCCACGGGGCCAAGGCTGGGGGGTGGGAGGAAAGAATGTGTGTTCGAGAGGGGACGAAGCAGACCGGCTTCCCAAGCGCTGAAAAGCTGTCCTTATTTTTTCCTGTAATTATGTCTCCAAGGGATCACTAACATTTACATTTTCGTACCAGCTGTATAGTTTATTCACAGCCCCGTGCAGCAAAAGGCTCTGCTAATAAATAGACTTATTGATGCTTGCACTTCTATGCATTATGCTACATCCACCACGCTCAGACAACCGGCCTATTTTCCCCTGCTCTATATTGTGAACAAATGATTCTCCCTCTCCGGCACGGTGCGTTCCCCTCCCAGCCCCTCGCACCCCCAGCCGAGTCATGAATGGCCTCAGTGTACCCGGTCCCCTCGCTCCCCTGCCTCTCAAAATACTTGCAGAGTGGGGCTGGGGAGGGGGAGAAAAGGTGAAAATGAAAGAGGATGGGGTAGAAAGATTCCTTTGCACTCGCTACCCGGGATTCTTTCACCTCCTCGCCTCGCTTCCAGCCCCTTTTCGCACTCGAGAAAATAAATATATAAGGAAAAAAACAAATAACAGAGGAAATGGTTCCTTAATGCACAACGATCCTGCGGCCTCGCTCCCCGTTGTCTTCCTCCTGCGGCCAGAACAAACTCTTTTCTCCTGTCCCTCATGGGGGGAGATTACTATGGGGAAATGTTTTCCCTCCCACACTCTCAGCTGGCTTCACATTATTTATATGTAACTTATCTGGAAGCTTCTCCCCAGCTGGGTACCTCCAGACCACGGGCGAAAGCCTGGGTGAGGTCGGTAGTAGCCGTAACCTGCTCTCAGTGTGATCTGTGCCGTGCATGGAATGAGCTGGGGAGGTCTCAGCCCTCTCCAAAGCGTCCATGCCATGAACCCACCCCGTGCGCCGCAGGGTTTGGGGAGCAGGACTGTCCTCAGCTCATCCCTGTCCTGAGCCCGTTCTGCCAGCTGTGAATCCAGGAATTAGCCCAGTCCACTCTTTCATTTTCATGGCTTTTTCTAAGAACCAACATTGGGTTTTGACATTTTTGTTCCCTCCTGCCCTGCGCAGCCCTGCCTGCAGCTGCCGAGGGCAACCCCGGCACCAGCAAAACGCTGCACCCAGCAGCTCCAGCCACCCCAGCCAAGAGCTTTCCTTGCCCCAAAGCCCTCTCCAAGGGGGAAAAAAAGCAGGTTTTGGCAGACAGCAGGATCAGGATCACTCCCGGCATCCCTGCTCGCAGCCGAGGATCGCTCCGAAGGCAAATAGTACCCCTCTGTGCCTCCGGCACGCAGCACCACGGACACATAGATGGCATTATATTTAGCTGGCCCCAGATCTCGGGCATAATATTTTTTTTAGCAGTGGACTAAATATTTTTAACATATGCAAACATGCATGACTGAGGCAGCTACAGAGCCAGGGAACTGGGATGCTGACGGCCTTCCAGGACAGAACAATGTCACCTTTCTACTCCCCGGCGCTGCCTGTCCCTGAGCTGATGACCGTGCAGCTCGAGAGGGATGGGGAGAAAAGGGTGAAGACAAACGTGGAAGCTTTTCAGAGGGAATTTTTGCAACGGTATCACAGCAAAAGGGTCCAGATTGAGAGCTGGGGATGCACAGAGCAGAGGTTTGTCTCTCGGGCAAACATCACTGCGTGCGCGCCCGGCTTGGCTGAGAGGAAACGTTCCCAGCTCTAAGCAAACAGAAAGGTGCCGGGTCAAATAAGTGGAGCAGAAAGTTCTGCCGTAGGTAAATAGGTCACTGTCAGCCCTGAGTTGAGCAGAGCAGCTGGGGATGTGCCAGCCATCCTGGGTATGTACCCCAGCACTCCCACTTTGCAGATGGGGAGGCTCAGGAGCCGCGTGTGCTTGGCTGCAGGAGGGGGAAGGGATATTGCACTGGTACCTAACCCACTACTGATGCCCTGGATCCATGGGCCAGCTCCAGATAAATTAATTTGGGTTAATGAATCAGTGAATCCCAGCATGGCAGGGGTTGGAAGGGACCTCTGGAGATGCTCTGGTGCCACCCCCCTGCTCCACCCAGCAGGGTCACCCAGAGCAGGGGG